>KV000205.1:297407-365298 GCA_001598015.1 Dorcoceras hygrometricum | reverse complement strand
GCATGCATTGAGTCAAACTCAGACTGCATTGATTCAAGCCGCAAATTTAGAATCAGCATCGGAAATTGCCTCCTTGAAAGTTCTTGGATCACATCCAACAACTTGATCACCCTGATCATCTTCAAGAAGGAAACCATATCTTTCAGGAGCCCTAGGAACCCTTTCGGATCTCCTAGGTGCGACCATTTCTGGTACTAGCTCTGGAGGCGTAGGAGATTCACTTGGTACTTCAGTTGGTTCTCGAACCTATTCTATTTCTACTATTTTGCCCTTTATATCAAGTAGAATTTCTCTTTCCGTAAAGGTGGCATTTCTAGAAACAAACACTTTTGTTTCGTTGGGATAGTAGAAGTAGTATCCAATGGAATTCTTTGGATACCCAACGAAGTAACATAAGATGGATCTCGTATCCAGCTTATCTCCCACTGTCTGCTTCACGTAAGCAGGACATCCCCAAATCCTCATGTATGAGTATTTGGGTGGTTTGCCCATCCATATCTCATATGGAGTCTTATCCACTGCCTTGGTGTGGACATTGTTCAACAACATTACCGCCGTATCGAGCGCATAGCCCCAAAACGAGGTAGGAAGCTCAGTGAAGCTCATCATAGACCGAACCATGTCCATCAGGGTTCGATTACGACGCTCTGCGACACCATTGAGCTGTGGTGTGGCCGGAGGTGTCCACTGCGAGAGAATCCCATTCTCCAGATAGTCTTGAAACTCAGCACTTAAGTATTCACCACCTCGATCGGATCGAAGTGCTTTAATACTTTTCCCTAACTGATTTTCTACTTCAGCCTTTAATTCTTTGAGCCTTTCAAAAGATTCAGACTTGTGCTTCATTAAGTACAAGTACCCATACCTAGAGTAATCATCGGTAAAGGTGATGAAGTATGTGTGACCGTACTTAGTACCAATGCTAAGTGGGCCACACACGTCAGTATGGATCAAATCCAATAGGCCTTGAGCATGTTCAGGCTTGCCCTTGAAGGGTTGTTTAGTCATCTTTCCCTTGAGACAAGACTCACAAGTCGGTAGGGAGTTAATGTCTGACAAATCAAACTTGTCACTCCTAACTAATTTGTTCATCCTTCTTAGAGAAATATGACCTAGCCTAGCGTGCCAAAGTTGTGCTGGGTTCAAGCTATCGTATTTCCTTTTTATTGTTGTTGTATGTGTTTCCACATCACGAGTTGGAACTGGTTTTAAGTTTAAGGTGTACAGTTCGTTTTCGCGTTCCCCAATACAAATCAAACATTCATTCTTGTATATATTGCAAATCGAATTAGCAAAAACACAAGAATATCCATCACTGTCAAGCATAGAAACAGAAATAATGTTCTTTATTAATTCGGGAACAAATAAAACATCTTTCAATACCAACTTAAAATTTGACGATAGAAATAAATAGACATCTCCTATAACTACTGCAGCAACTCTTGCTCCATTGCCCAGCCTCAAGTGGGTCTCACCCTCTCCAAGACGTCGGCTTCTTGTCTTCACCTGCAAATCATTGCAGATATGAGATCCACATCCGGTATCAAGTACCCAAGAAGTCGAATTAAGAGACATATTTATTTCGATATAGAACATACCTTTCGCAGTTCGCAACTGCTCGAGGTACTCCTTGCAGTTACTCCTCCAGTGCCCAGGCTTGTGGCAGTGGTGGCAAACATCCTCAGACTTGTTCGTCTTGGAAGCCTTTGCCTTGGCCTTCTTAGTGGGCTTTTCCTCCTTCGCAGGGGCAGAACGCTTCTTACCCTTGTGTCTTGGCCCCTTTTTTGCAGAGGAAGAAGATCCCATAAGGAGGACGGGCTTGTCCTTCTTTATGGTCCCCTCGAACACGACCAGCATGTTAACCACCTCTTCGAGGGTGGCTGCCAGCTTGTTCATGTTGAAGTCGACCACAAAGGGGTCGAATACAGCGGGTAGTGAGAGGAGAAGCACATCCACAGACAGCTCATGTGGAAGTGTGATATCAAGGCCCGCCAGCTTTTCAACGAGCCCAATCATACGAACCCCATGCTCGTGGACCAAAGTCCCATCGCGCATGCGGCTCGTCATAAGCTCCTTGACAGCGATGAACCTCTCATGTCGAGAGTTCTCCCCATACAGTTCCTTGAGATGAAAGAGTATGTCATCAGCATACTTCGTCTTCTCAAAGCGCCGTTGCATTTCGTTCGACATCGATGCCATCACATAGCATCAAGTCTTAAGCTCGTCGTCCCACCATTGTTTAAGCGTAATCAGCTCCTAAGGGCTGATATCGGCAGGGGCTTCCTTCGGAGGGCTCTTCTATATCGTATAGAGAAGTTTCTCCGAAGCCAACACAATTTTGAGGTTTCGAAGCCAGTCTTGGTAGTTCAGACCGGTGAACTTGTTGCTATCCAGTATAGCAGCGAGTGGGTTTTTGATCGAAGACATTTTAAAGCAGTTTATACTGAAAAGAAAAACAGACATGCATTACTAACTATATATGAAAAACGCTAAGACATAAAACAAGGTCATTTAGTTTTATGAATTACCCTCCCACTATTTTAACGATTTCACCACCCTCTAATAAAATCGAGAAAACAAGTTTCCTCAGTGGGTACACAGAGTCCAATCGAGCGGTCATGGTCCCGAATAATATCAGCCAATCATGACCCCCAAAAGGTAGAGCCCAATTGCAACCGGTGCAACCTCCATGTATTCACCTCACGTCCAGTAAGGACCCAATAATATGACGCCGATTACTATCACGTGTCAAGATTACCCATCAATGTTGAGTCGTGAAGGACGGTCCCCTTAACGTCCCCAATAATATGAACCAACGTTAAAGGGAGTTCCAACCGACTCACAACGAGTGTCAATGATGTGTACAGCTTTCCGGCATACATAACCCCCTCAATAATATGAGCTGGGCCATGTATGCGGGTAGCATCGACGTACACCCATTGTTGATTGAAGGTAGAGATAATTTAAACAGATTTAAATTCCCTTAGTTTATCGAATAAACTTTTAATGTTGATATTAGTTTTAAATTATTTAAAACGAGGGATTTTATTTTTGAAAATTTGGTCTCATGCAATTTTAAATCACAATTTAAAACATGCGGATTCAACTAAACATATATATCGCATATATAAAAATTGGGATGATCGATCGCGAGAGCTATGCGGTCCGTGGTTGCCAATCACGGACCTGGGTCCAGTCCTAGGTGAAATGCAATATGCAATACAATCTTATTACAATAGCTTTCGGTTTTACAGATCTTCGGTCTTCAATATCTTCGATCGTCATGTCCACCGTCTTCAAATGTCCTCCCACTAAATCTAGTAATTTACATTTAAATTGCCATGACAAATATGGGATACAAATTTGTAGGGGTGGGAACGGGCCACAAACAGACCCACTTTATAAACGATATCAACAATATATATACAACCGAAATCGCAAAACCTATAGCATACACCTAACACATTGGGCACGACTCTCGATCATCCCAAACATGCAATCAATCTAATTAATTTGCATAAATTTAAATAATCAAATCATATTTGATAATTTCCTACAAAATCATATTTTTAATTATAAAATCGCATTTTATAATAAAATCGCATTTTGTCGACAAAATCATATTTTAATCAACAAATTAATATTTTAATTATAAAATCATATTCCATAACTAAAATCATATTTTGTAATTTTAATTGCATCATATTGGGCTTAAAACGATTTTAGGCCCAAAATCTCAAAAAATTCAAAATCGACCAAAATTGGCCCAATATCGAATATTGGCCCGAAAACTTCATGGGCTGCCCGGGACAGGACCCAAAAAAACCTAGAATAAAATAGCCGTCGCAACGCTCCTGGAGTCAAAATCGACCAAAATTGGCCCAATATCGAATATTGGCCCGAAAACTTCATGGGCTGCCCGGGACAGGACCCTAAAAAAACCTAGAATAAAATAGCCGTCGCAACGCTCCTGGAGACATCGCCGGACGGCGGCCGCAGGTCGGCGGCCGCCACCAACATAGCGTGCGGCGCATGACCGCACGCCGCCGCGCCAAGCGCGGCACCTCCCTGCCGCCACTGTGCGCCAAGCATGGTGCACAGCAGCACTGGTTGCGCCCATCCTCTTTCGCAACCATGCGGGAAGCAGCGGCCAAATCTCGGCCGCCATGCGCGGCCAGCGCGCATGGCATCGCGCGCGATCACGCTAGCGGAGGGGCGCCGAGGCCGGTCCCAATTTTATTTTTTTTTTTATGATTTTGAAAATCGAGATTCATGCAATTCAGGCAGTAAATGTATTGAAGGATCCGATTCTGAGCTCTGATACCACTGTTGGCGACAATGACGGATCCGGATCCCGTGTCCAGAGGGCGCAGCGGCTGTTAAAAAAATGCCCCGAGATACGTTCAATACATTAAAACTATAACGATAAACATGCATAGGATGTTTGAATCGTTACCTCGCTGGCGTCTAGGCGCCTGGCTCCAACCAGAATCACAGGGAAACTGGCTCTTGAATTGTAGGCGGCGGTAGATCGTCTAATCAGGTCCACGACCGAAAACGTGATTCCTCCGTCAATCTGCACTAGAAGATCTGACAGATTTTAGCACGATCGGATTCTCCACGTCAAGACGATTGGAACAAGTCCGATCACGGCGGCGGCGGGACACGGCGGTGGCGCGGCGGCGCAAGGCGGCACAGTGGTGTCGGCGGCGGCGTGAGGTAGGGAGAGGAGGGGGCGGACGAGATTAGAGGCTCGGGTTTTAGTGTGTAGTTCTCATGATTCCCTAGTACAAGACTAGTATATAATTAATATACATGGGCTTGAACCGGCCCAATGGACTTGGGTCAAGCCCAAGTCCATATGAACATCCGGTTCAATTAAATCACCACGGTTTCATCATAACTCCGATCGAAGATCATATCGGACCGATCGAATCAGTTTCCAAAACTGAATATTATGATGTGAAAGACAATTTTTCAGATCACCTAGACCAAAATTACAGTTTAGCCCCTCAACTTTTGGGAAATCGCAATTTGACCCCTGTTGACTTTTAGGAAGTCGCACTCCCTAAAATTCTCTTCCTATGCTCAACACATTGAGCTCAGTTTCCGTGCGGGAATCATGAATCCAGTACTTGTGTGACCCTAAATGGTTCAGGGATACAGCTAGCCGTGGGCCCACAACCATTGTGACTCCAAAATCACAATTTCGGATTTGCCCATCGGATCATGGTAAAGCGCCTAGCAACATCGCCCCATGATCCCCTAGGTATCACTGATAGTGCCTGCAAGAACCAGTTGGTCGTGGTTAGCGTACAGTACGGTCCTTTCAACACATATATCCCGATCAGATCAACGACCATTGGTAAATCGAGAGTCGCTAGAGATCCGATAGCTATGCATACATCTTGGAGATCAAATAGTGACATCTCGAGTGTAACTAGGTAAACCCATTTACCTAAAACAAATCCAGTACTCTTGCCAGAGATTTATACACTATTATCCCCTCAGATAGTATAGGATATCCACGCATGAGAGCGAGCGGTGAATCCTCTACAACGAAGCATAGACTCCTACATGCATCGGGATCTCACCCAATCCTGCCGCCTAATGACTCCAAGTGAGTCGGCAAACGGGTCAAAGTGAGGCGCCTATCATGTAGAGTCTCAATGGCGTTTCGAGTAGTGAGGACTAATCAGTACAACCAAGACCTCGGACTTATCCACTCGACAAATGGTAACCACTTGGAAAGTCCGAACGAGGGTAGTTCGATAGATCACCAGGTCACTATCCATCTGCATGCTCAGAACATCACAATGTTCCCTACCAATGAAACACGGTACTTCACATCGCAGATGCTAGTCTCAAGCTCGGGCGGCCTTATCCTCATTTTGACGGCCCAATCGACTAGGAACGAGTTCAGAATGCACAGTGACCATTAGATTTGTTTCATTATATCCATCATATCCACTATCACATCTAACATACACTATGGTGCATTCTAGGTCTTTATCCAACACAATTGTTAACATTATAATCATAATGAAAATAAAGAATGCCATAAAGAAATGCGAATACCATATATAAAGATTGTTGTACACAAGAGTCAATAAAACCCACACGCCACAGGTTGGCTAGTTGGGCATCTACTCTAACATAGTTGTCACATTTTATTTCTGGTTCTTCATACGTGAGTGACTGAGTAGAACGTTTGTTTATTTGAAACAATATTTAAAGTGCTCTGATAAATTTTCAAACCTTCTGTTATGCGGAATTTCAGCTGGTGCTTCATTTTTTTAATGATTTGAGCTTATGTTATAAAAGATAGGGAGAGTTTTTATTAATCTCTCGTTTGTATATTATAAGCTAAAGCAGAAGCACACTTTCAACTTGATGGATCTGTTTTGACAGATCCTGATTAAGTTTTGAATTACACAAAACCTGTTATTGTGTTTCTAACAATTCCACTTAAGTGTGAAGATTTTAGGAACGAAGAAGAAGATGAACAGCAGCAGAAGACATCATATTCATCAGATGAAGAAAGATCAGCTGGTGCAAAAGGACCAGCTGGAACAGAAGCTGAGAAGAGTCGCAAGTTGGAGCTGGAACGAGAAAGTTCAGCTGGAGCGCTAAGCGTAGATGACATCAGTAGTGACGTCATCAATCAGCAGCAGGCTACAGTTCATTCAGCAGGAAGCTATCAACAGTTCTGAAGAGAAGCGCAAGAGAGAAGCGACGTCGTACAGGAAGATCTATCAGCAGAGAGTCGCAGTACAACCAGCAGTTGGTGTTTGAAGTTGGCGATTGCAAAACGATGTCGCTTGAATAAGTTGATACGACAACATTTTGCATTCGCGATAAGATTCAGCAGATGGTTCTTGCAACGATGGATTCAGCAGAAGTGCAAAGACAAAATAATTCAGCAGAGGCGCTAAGATGAAGAAAAGATCAGCTGGAATGATGAGGACCAGGTGGTACATAAAGATGGTTCAGCCGATGCATAACGACAACCAGCTGGTGCAAATCAAATGATGACCAGTTGGAGTGAAAATCAAATGCTAACCAGTAGTTGGTAGCGACAGTACATCCAGACGAAAGCAACAGCTCATCCAGTCGAGAGCTCCAATGAACCAGCTGTTGCCATGAATCCAGTCGCAGTGATGAACCAGCAGCGAAGCAGTTGGCAATTTACGAAGAGTTATCAAAGCTGGATGTCAACTGCTGAGCTCAATTCAAATGGCGAAAACGACAAGAAGCCTGCAAAAGAAAAGGACAGAAGGACTATTCCCTGTCGGTACTTTACAGAACATATTTGAACGGGAAGAATTTTATGTCCAACGGTTTGAATTTGAACAGAGGTTATATATGCGAAGGCAACGCCATTGAAGAAAGAGACTGTTGAGAGTTGTTGTTGCACAGAAAAGCAAAATCAAAAGGAGACAACAACGAAAGGGAAGAACACTGGAAGATGAAGCAGTCGACAATCATTCTAGAGAGGAGCTTATTGTAGTGTCGACTGCTGAATATTCATCAGCTCGTTTAGGAGCATTTCCCTAGTGTGTGAGAAACAGAGAGTTGAGAGCTTCATTGTAAAATCTCACACACAGAGATTCATTCACATCCATTGGTGAATGAATCTCAAAACCTTCACAAACAGTTACCGTCCAAGCATGATGACGTAAAACTCATGTGTATGTAGTTAGTCACACAGTTGCGACTGGTGTGCATTGTTGAGTCTAGGAGTCCATACAAGTGCTGATTCTATGGGCGGGTGTTTGCAGATGACCTGTAACCATCAAATTCTTCTAGTGGATCCTTCTGAGGTGGAAGAAGGGGAGATGTAGGACATTGAGATCCGAACTTCCAGAAACAAATATTGTGTATCGTCTTCTTTAAGCTTTCAGCACTCGCATTATTTTAGCACGCATAACACACGTTTACAGTTCAGCACTTGCACATACTTAGCATCGCATAATTCAGCACTCGCATATTTCAGCACTCACGCATACAGTTAGCACACAAGCACTTGCACAAGTCTCGAACAGATTATGTTGTACATAAATCTGTTTGAATCGTTTTAAAATATTAGGATTCAGTTCTGGTATTTTCCGCATGATTTTTAAATCATACCAGATCTGTCTCCGGTGCTCTTGTGATTTTAGAAGTTCAAGAACATTGAGCTATTGCAGCTCCGTATTAGCAGCGCAAAATTTTTAAATGCTCATTTTAAATCAGCGGCTGCTATGTTTCCTTTGAAAAACAGGGACCAACACAGCTCTTTCAAAATCATATAGTTCATGCATTTGGTTCTTCCCACAAATCTGTTTTTGATTTCCAAAATTTAAAATTCCTGCTGTCACGTTGTTTTTGTTGTGACAGTGTAGGGAGAGATTTGATTTAAATTTTGGGAAGACCAGTTTTCGATCTCTTTTTTATTCCCACAAAAAAGGAGAGAATTGTTAGATCATGCATTTATTGTTTAAGGTTTTGTGTAAATAAAAAAGGGAGAGATTTTTGCACAGATCCAGTTCTGAGTTTTGAATTACACAAAACCTATTATTGTGTTTCTAACAATTCTACTTAGTGTACAGATGTTAGCTGGAAATACAACAAGAAAAGTATCGAAGAAGAACAATTCATCAGTAAGCTACAGTGTTCAGTAGTTGATGCAAACAACTGTTGAAATAGTAGAAATCTGATGAACAGTACAAGTCTGAACAGAAGAGAAGCTGTTGGACATATGAAGAAGACAACAGTTGAACAAACAATAAATGAATCAGCTGTTGCGCAAGCATAAATGAATCAGACGTTGATGAGAAGAGAAATCTGGAATCAGCAATGATGACGTCAGCATTGCTAATTGGAAGAAATTGTGATCAGCAGCAGTGACGTCAGCAGAATCAGTAGACGGATCAGCGATGATGACGTCAGCAGTGACGTCATCACAATCAGTAGTGAGCTACAGTAGAACCAGTCGATGGTACTTGAAGTTAGCGATAGCAAAACGATGTCGTTTGGATAAATGGATACGACAGCGTTTTGCCTTCGCGCTAAGGTTCAGTCGATGGATTTTGTGATGGTAATAACCAGCAGGTAGCTACAGTAGTTTTTTAATCCAGACGCAAGCTAAAATGTACCAGTCGCAAACACTTCAAGACCAACGTCTGGACAACCAGCTGCAAGCATGTCTTCACCAGCTGGTCAACTAGTCGCTAGCACATCTAGATCACCAGATGGAATAACCAGACGCAAGCTACAGTGGATTGTTTTACCAGACGCAAGCTACAGTGTTTTTGTATCCAGACGCAAGCTAGAGTGCTTTATATGATGAGACGCAAAAATACAAATATTAGCGTGTGCAAAACGACAGTGTTGGAATAAGTTGAAGCGACACCGTATTGGAACCAGTCGAGAGCTACATTTATTTGTGAATCTAGTCGTTGGGTAATCCAGACGCAGTGTCGTGGCTTTACCAGTTGATGATTGGAAAAACCAGACGAGAGCTACAGTGCTATATTTAACCAGTTGAGGGTTTTAGCAAAACGATGTCGTATGGATAAGTTAAAACGTCAGCGTTTCAATTAACCAGTCATTGGATTTAATAAAGAATCAGTCGATGGAAAAATGCACGTGGTATAAATGAAACCAGTCGGTGCATACATTTAAACATATTCCAGTCGCAACCTCATAAACAACAAAGGTGTTGAAGCTTGTGAACAAGAGAAATTTCAGGAGCAAGCGATAAAGAAATTCAAATACGATTGTTTACTCAAATTGGAAAAGATTAACAGAATCGTACAAATGCCTGGAATTTTGGAGACAACGTCGGTACTATTTTGGGTAAATAGTACATATTTTCAGAGGTTGTTACACGGTTATTGCACAGATATGGAAATCGACAAATTAGCTCTGACGGTGTGCAATTTAACTTGTAGTGGAGCAGATGATACAGTTATGAATTATCAGAATTTCAAAATGGATTTTGTTTCCTTATCATATGAAAAAGACCGTTGAAAAATGAAGACTATAAATAGCAATCGATTTGAATCAAAGAAGTCAACTCTAGCTATTGCTATTGCTGAAACTCTGCAGAATCATTTTTGAGCCATTCCTTGTTGATGTATTCTCAAAAAGCTCAAAGACTTGAAGAACACATCTACTGTTATTCATTGATTTATCTTCAAGTCATCCTCTGGTTCATAGTGTTGAATCGTGTTTCTTTGTTTAGAAACCAGAGGATCTTACAGTCTCAATTATGTGTATTCACTGTTATATCATCATTGAGTCTGTAACAAACGTGCTCTCAAAAGCCGTTTGAAAACATTACATAGTGTTGTAAACCAGCAGCTGCGTCTGCGTGGATTGTTGTGGAGTTACTAGGAGTTCATACAAGTGCGGCTTGTGTGATCGGGTGTCTACAGAAGGACTGTGTACATCAAATCTTCTAGTGTATCCTTCCTGAAAAGGAAGAAGGGGAGACGTAGGATATTTATATCCGAACTTCCAGAAACAAATTCTGAGCCCTACTCTTTACTTTACGCATTTATTTATAGCTTACTGTTCACAAATTAATCGGCTTCATTCCGCACTTTTAGTTAGCCGAGAGATTTTCATTTAACTGAGATAAGCACCGCGTATAAAAAGCTTTTGAAAAGAATTTGAAAAGTTTAAAATCGAAGGAGTTTATTCAGAATTTCAGCTGGTGCTTCATTTTTTTTAATGATTTGAGCTTATGTTATAAAAGATAGGGAGAGTTTTTATTAATCTCTCGTCTGTATATTATAAGCTAAAGCAGAAGCACACTTTCAGCTCTTTCAAAATCATATAGTTCATGCATTTGGTTCTTCCCACAAATCTGTTTTTGATTTCAAAAATTTAAAATTCCTGCAGTCACGTTGTTTTTGTTGTGACAGTGTAGGGAGAGCTTTGATTTAAATTTTGGGAAGACCAGCTTTCGATCTCTTTTTGATTCCCAAAAAAAGGGAGAGAATTGTTAGATCATGCATTTATTATTTAAGGTTTTGTGTAAATCAAAAAGGGAGAGATTGATGGATCTGTGTAAACAGATCCAGTTCTGAGTTTTGAATTACACAAAACCTATTATTGTGTTTCTAACAATTCTACTTAGTGTACAGATGTTAGCTGGAAATACAACAAGAAAAGTATCGAAGAAGAACAATTAAGCAGTAAGCTACAGTGTTCAGTAGTTGATGCAAACACCTGTTGAAATAGTAGAAATCTGATGAACAGTACAAGTCTGAAGAGAAGAGAAGCTGTTGGACATATGAAGAAGACAACAGTTGAAGAAACAATAAATGAATCAGCTGTTGCGCAAGCGTAAATGAATCAGACGTCGATGAGAAGAGAAATCTGGAATCAGCAACGTTGACGTCAGCATTGCTGATTGGAAGAAATTGTGATCAACAGCAGTGATGTCAGCAGAATCAGTAGATGGATCAGCGATGATGACATCAGCAGTGACGTCATCACAATCAGTAGTGAGCTACAGTAGAACCAGTCGATGGTACTTGAAGTTAGCGATAGCAAAACGATGTCGTTTGGATAAATGGATACGACAGTGTTTTGCCTTCACGCTAAGGGTCAGTCGATGGATTTTGCGATGGTAATAACCAGCAGGTAGCTACAGTAGTTTGTTAATCCAGACGCAAGCTAAAATGTACCAGTCGCAAACACTTCAAGTGTTGGGGAACCGTGGCGGATCCGGATCCCGTCTCCCGGTGAGGCAGCGGAAGAACAAAATTAGGACGGGAAACGTTCAATACAATTTAATTATAACACAATATGAACCATTCATAGGGTGTTTCTCGGTAGTTACCTTGCTGGCGTCTTGCGCCTGGCTCCAACCGGAATTACAAGAAGACCGGCTCTTCACGGTAGGCGGCTGTAGATTCGTCAATCAGGTCCACGACCAGAAGGGAGACTCCTTTGTCAGCCTGCACTAGAAGGCCTGACGAGATCAGCACGGACGGAAACTCCTCGAAAAATTGGCCGGAACAAATTCCGGTGAGGGGCGGCGACGCGGCGGAGCAAAGGCGGCGGCGGCGGCGATATTAGAGAGAGGAGGGGGCGACGGCTTTTAGCTATAGAGGCTAGGGTTAGGTTTGTATCTCTTGTCATGATTAAAGCCTTAAGTCTAATTAAATAGACTAGTGATAAACTTGGACCGGCCCAACGGGCCCGGGTCCAACGTATGAACATTCGGTTCATCCCTATCACCGTGACTTCATCGTAGCTCCGATTGCCGATCAGATCGGACCGATCGACTCAGTTTCCAAAACTGAATACTATGATCTGAAAAACCATTTTTCAGAACCCCAGTGCAAAATGACCGTTTTGCCCCTCAACAGCGGGAAATCACGATTTGACCCATGTTGACTTTTAGGAAGTCGCACTCCCCAAAATATTCCTCAAGTGCTCAACACATTGAGCTTAGTTTCCGTGCGAGAATCTCGAATCCAGTACTTGTGTGACCCTCAATGGTTCAGGGATACAGCTAGCCGTGGGCCCAAAACCATTGTGGCTCCGGAAACACAATTCCGGACTTGCCCATCGGATCATGGTAATAGCGTCTAGCAACATCGCCCCATGATCCCCTAGGTATCACTGATAGTGCCTGCAAGAACCAGTTGGTCGTGGTTAGCGTACAGTACGGTCCTTCAATCCATATATCCCGATCAGATCAACGACCATTGGTAAATCGAGAGTCGTTATAGATCCGATAGCTATGCATACATCTTGGAGATCGAATAGTGACATCACGAGTGTAACTAGGTAAACTCATTTACCTAAAACACTTCTCGTACTCTGGCCAGAGATTTATACACTATTATCCCCTCAGATAGCATAGGATATCCACGCATGTCTGCGAGCGGTGAATCCTCGACAACGATGCATCGACTCCTACATGCATCGGGATCTCACCCAATCCGCCGCCTAATGACCCCAAGTGAGTCGGCAAACGAGTCAAAGTGAGACGCCTATCATGTAGAGTCTCAATGACATTTCGTGTCGTGAGGACTAATCAGTACAACCAAGACATCGGACTTATCCACTCGACAAATGGTAACCACTTGGAAAGTCCAAACGAGGGTAGTTCGATAGATCACCAGGTCACTATCTATCTGCATGTTCAGAACATCACAATGTTCCCTACCAATGAAACATGGTACTTCGCATCGCAGATACTAGTCTCGAGCTCGGGCGGTCTTATCCTCATTTTGACGGCCCAATCGACTAGGAACTAATTCAGAATACACAGTGACTATTAGATGTGTTTCATGATAGCCGTCATACCCACTATCACATCTAACATACACTATAGTGCATTCTAGGTCTTTATTCAACGCAATTTTTAATCATCATACAACACAATGAAAGTAAAGAATGCCATAAATAAATGCGAATATCATATATAAAGATCGTTTCATACAAGAGTCTATGAACCCACACGCCACAAGTTGGCTAGTTGGGCATCTACTCTAACAATCTCCCACTTGCCCTAAAGCCAACTACTCATCAGACGCAGTCCCATTGTTTCGCGATGTTTTTCAAACAACGGTCCTGGCAAGGGCTTCGTAAGTGGATCAGCAACGATGTCCGTAGAGGCGACTCTCTCAACTGCTATGTCACCTCTAGCCACAATATCCCGGATTATGTGGTATTTCCTCAGTATGTGTTTGGATCTTTGGTGAGACCTAGGCTCCTTTGCTTGTGCAACGGCACCCGTGTTGTCGCAGTACACCGGGACTGGACCAACTCCATTAGGAATGACACCCAAATCTTGGACGAAATTCCTTATCCAAACGCCTCCTTAGCAGCAGCTGATGCTGCGATGTACTCAGCCTCAGAGGTTGAATCCGCGATGGTGTCTTGCTTGGAACTCTTCCAAGAGACAGCACCACCATTGAGCATGAATAAAAATCCAGAGGTAGACTTCGAATCATCCACGTCACACTGGAAGCTAGAATCAGTGTAGCCTTCCAGTTTCAGTTCACCACCCCCATAGACCATGAACATATTCTTAGTCCTTCGCAAGTACTTAAGAATATCCTTCACAGCCTTCCAATGCAATTGGCCGGGGTTGGCCTGGTAGCGGCTCGTGACACTCAGAGCATATGCGACATCCGGTCTAGTCGAGATCATGCCATACATAATACTACCTATTGCCGAGGCATATGGCACACGTGTCATACTCTCTATCTCCTCATCAGTATTTGGACACATAGACTTAGATAGAGTGATCCCGTGGAACATAGGTAGGTGTCCTCTCTTGGAATCTTCCATAGAGAACCTCTTAAGTATGGTATCGATGTAGGTGGCTTGGGTGAGTCCGAACATCCGTTTCGATCTCTCCCGATAGATCTGTATTCCAAGAATATAGGATGCTTCACCCATGTCCTTCATCGAAAATGTACTAGACAACCAGACTTTAGTTGACTGCAGCATTCCTACATCATTCCCAATGAGTAGAATGTCATCAAAATAAAGTACAAGGAATGTCACAGCGCTTTTAACTACCTTCTTATACACACATGGCTCCTCGGGATTCTTGATGAAACCAAATTCCTTAATTGTTTCATCGAATCTCAGGTTCCAACTTCGCGATGCTTGTTTGAGACCGTAGATCGATCTCTGAAGCTTGCATACCTTATGCTCGCTTCCAACAGATGTGAAACCCTCAGGCTGCGTCATATAGATCTCTTCTTTAATGTTTCCATTAAGGAACGCAGTTTTCACATCCATTTGCCATATCTCATAATCGTACCATGCGGTTAGGGCTAACAAGATTCTAATTGTCTTGAATATTGCGACTGGCGAGAAGGTTTCATCATAGTCAACACCTTGCCTTTGAGTGTAACCTTTCACTACCAGTCGTGCCTTGTAGGTTATTACCTTACCATCAGGCCCAAGTTTCCTCTTCTATACCCATTTGCACCCAATAGGAACAATTCCTTCGGGAGGATTAACAAGATTCCAAACTTGGTTTGCATGCATCGAGTCAATCTCAGACTGCATTGCTTCAAGCCACAAATTAGAATCAGCATCGGAAATTGCCTCCTTGAAAGTTCTTGGATCAGATCCAACAACTTGATCACCTTGATCATCTTCAAGGAGAAAATCATATCTCTCAGGAGCCCTAGGAACCCTTTCGGATCTCCTAGGTGCGACCATTTCTGGTACCTGCTCTGGAGGTGCGGGAGACTCACCTGGTACTTCGATTGGATCTCGAACCTCTTCGAGTTCTACTATTCTGCCCTTTCTATCAAGTAGAAATTCCCTTTCCATAAAGGTGGCATTCCTAGAAACAAACACTTTTGTTTCGCTCGGATAGTAGAAGTAGTATCCAATGGAATTCTTTGGATACCCAATGAAGTAGCATAAGATGGATCTCGTATCCAGCTTATCTCCCACTGTCTGCTTCACGTAAGCAGGAAATCCACAAATCCTCATGTATGAGTACTTGGGTGGTTTGCCCATCCATATCTCATATGGAGTCTTATCCACTGCCTTGGTGTGGACATTGTTCAACAACATTATCGCCGTTTCGAGCGCATAGCCCCAAAACGAGGTTGGAAGTTCAGTGAAGCTCATCATAGATCGAACCATGTCCAACAAGGTCCGATTACGATGCTCCGCTACACCATTGAGCTGTGGTGTGGCCGGAGGGGTCCACTGTGCGAGAATCCCATTCTCTTTCAGATAGTCTCGAAATTCAGCACTCAAGTATTCACCACCTCGATCGGATCGAAGTGCTTTAATACTTTTGCCTAATTGATTTTCTACTTCAGCCTTGAATTCCTTGAACCTTTCAAAGGATTCAGACTTGTGCTTCATTAAGTAAAAGTACCCATACCTAGAGTGATCGTCGGTAAAGGTGATGAAGTATGTGTGACCGTATTTAGTACCAATACTAAACGGGCCACACACATCAGTATGGATCAAATCCAATAGGCCTTGAGCACGCTTACCCTTGCCCTTGAAGGGTTGCTTAGTCATCTTTCCCTTGAGACAAGACTCACAAGTCGGTAGGGAGTTAATGTCTGACAGATCAAACATGTCACTCCTAACTAACTTGTTCATCCTACTTAGAGAAACATGACCTAGCCTAGCGTGCCAAAGTTGTGCAGGGTTCAAGTTATCGTGTTTCCTTTTAATCGTTGTTGTATGTGCTTCGACATCGCGAGTTGGAACGTCTTTTAATTTTAAGATGTATAAATCGTTTTTGCGTTCCCCATTTCCAATCAAACATTCATTCTTGTAAAATATTTCAAATCGAATTAGCAAACATACAAGAATATACATCACTATCAAGCATAGAAACAGAATTAATGTTCTTTATTAATTCGGGAACAAACAAAACGTTTCTCAATAACAACTTAAAATCAGAAGACAGAAATAAGTAAACATCTCCTATAGCTAATGCTACAACTCTTGCTCCATTGCCAAGCCTCAAGTGGGTCTCACCCTCTCTAAGACGTCGGCTTCTTGTCATCACCTGCAAATCATTGCAGATATGAGATCCACATCCGGTATCAAGTACCCAAGAAATCATTGCAGATATGAGATCCACATCCTGTATCAAGTACCCAAGAAGTCGAACTAAGAGACATATTTATTTCAATATAGAACATACCTTTCGCAGTTTGCAACTGCTCGAGGTACTCCTTGCAGTTCCTCCTCCAATGCCCAGGCTTGTGGCAGTGGTGGCAAACATCCTCATCTTGTTTGGCTTGGAAGCCTTTGCCTTTGGCTTCTTGGTGGGCTTTTCCTCCTTCGCAGGGGCAGATCGCTTCTTTCCCTTGCGTCTGGGCCCCTTCTTCGCAGAGGAAGAAGAGCCCATAAGGAAGACGGGCTTGTCCTTCTTTATGGTTCCTTCAAACACTACAAGCATGTTAACCACCTCTTCAAGGGTGGCTGCCAGCTTGTTCATGTTGAAGTTGACCACAAAGGGGTCGAATGCAGCGGGTAGTGAGAGGAGAAGCAGATCCACAGACAGCTCGTGTGGAAGTGTGATATCAAGGCCCGACAGCTTTTCAACGAGCCCAATCATACGAACCCCATGCTCGCGGACCGAAGTCCCATCGCGCATGCGGCTCGTCATAAGCACCTTGACAGCCGTGAACCTCTCATGTCGAGAGTTCTCCCCGTACAGTTCTTTGATATGAAAAAGTATGTCCGCAGCATACTTCGTCTTCTCAAAGCGCCGTTGCATTTCGTTCGACATCGATGCCATCACATAGCATCGAGTCTTAAGCTCGTCGTCCCGACATTGTTTAAGTGTAATCAACTCCTCATGGCTGATATCGGCAGGGGTTTCCTCCGGAGGGCTCTTGTCTATCGTATAGAGGAGCTTCTCCGAAGCCAACACAAGGTTGAGGTTGCGGAGCCAGTCTTGGTAGTTCAGACCGGTGAACTTGTTGCTATCCAGTATAGCAGCGAGTCGGTTTTTGAACGAAGACATTATTAATGCAGTTATACTGAAAATAAAACACACAATCATCACTAACTATATATAAAATAATCGCTAAGACATAAAACAAGGTCGTTAAGTTTTATTAATTACCCTCCCACTATTTTAACGATTTAACCACCCTCTAATGAAATCGAGAAAGCAAGTTTCTTTAGTGGGTACACGGAGCCCAATCAAGCGATCATGGACCCGAATAATATCAGCCATCCATGACCCCCAAAAGGTAGTTTCCGATTGCAACCGGTGCAACCTCCATGTATTCACCTCACGTCCAGTAAGGGCCCAATAATATGACGCCGTTTACTATCACGTGTCAAGATGACCCATCAATGTTGAGTCGTGAAGGACGGTCCCCTTAACGTCCCCAATAATATGAGCCAACGTTAAAGGGAGTTCCAACCGACTCACAAAGATTTTCATTGGCGTGGATAGCTTTCCGGCATACATGACGCCCTCAATAATATGAGCCGGGCCATGTAAACGGGTAGCATCGACGTACACCCATTGTTGATGGAAGGTAGGGAAATTTAAACAAATTTAAATCCCCTTTGGTTTATCGAATAAACTTTTATCTTGATATTAGTTTTAAATCGTATTTAAAACGAAGGATTTTATTTTTGAAAATTTGGTCTCATGCAGATATTTTAAATCAAATTTAAAACATGCGGATTCAACTAACTATATATCACATATATAAAAACATTGGGAATATCGATCGAAAAAACATTGGGAATATCGATCGCGAGAGCTATGCGGTCCGTGGTTTCCAGCCACGGACCTGGGTCCAATCCTAGGGGTAATGCAACATGCAATGCAATCCTATTACAATGCTTCCGATTTTACAGATCTTCGGTCTTCAATATTTTTGATGGTCATTGTCCACCGTCTTCGGATGTCCTCCCACTAAATCTAGTAATTTACATTTAAATATACCATGACATATAAGGGATACATTTTTCAAGGGGTGGGAACGGGCCACAAACAGACCCACTTTAAAAATGATAATCAACAATATTTACAAACCGAAATCATAAAAACCTATCGCATAAACCTAACACATTGGGCACTGCTCTCGATCATCCCAATCATGCAGATAATCTAATTAACATGCATAAATTAAATAATCAAATTATTTATCGCAAAATCATATTTTAATCATAAAATCGCATTTTATAATAAAATCGTATTTTATCGATAAAATCAAATTTTAATCAACAAAATCATATTTAATTACAACATCATTTACAATTAAAATCATATTTCGCTATTTTAATTGTACCGTATTGGCCAAAAACAATATTGGGCCCAAAAATCTCAAAGTTTCAAAATTGACCAAAATGGGCCCGATATCGAATATCGGCCCGAAAACTTCATGGGCTGCCCGGGACAGGCCCGAACAAAACCTAGAAGCAAAATTCAGCCGTCGCAATGACTCTGGAGATTCGTCGGACGGCGGCCGTCGCCACATAGCGTGCGGCACAAGGCCGCGCGCTGACGCACCAAGCGCGACACACATAGCGTCCAGCAACCAGCCTCCTCGCGCGACCAGCGGTGTCCCAACGGCCAGCCAGCATGCCGAAATCGCGTGGCCAGCGCGCGACTAGGCGACGCCTCTCGCGCGACCAGCATGCGGGCAGTAGCAACTCACGGCCGCCCATCGAGATGCGCAACCATGCGCTGGACACAGGCCAACGGTCGCGTGCCATGGGCGGCCAGCGCGCAGGCGTCGCGCGCTCTCATGCGCACGGCGATGATGAGGAGGAACCGCCAAGCGCGGCGGCGCCGTGGCCGATGCAACGTCGATTTTGTTTCGTTTCGATTCTGAAAAATTGAAAGTTAGATACAATAAGGCAGCAATTGTATTGATCAGATCCGAGCCTTGGCTTTGATACCACTGTTGGGGAACCGTGGCGGATCCGGATCCCGTCTCCCGGAGAGGCAGCGGAAGAACAAAACTAGGCCGGAAACGTTCAATACAATTTAATTATAACACAATATGAACCATTCATAGGGTGTTTCTCGGTAGTTACCTTGCTGGCGTCTTGCGCTTGGCTCCAACCGGAATTACAAGAAGACCGGCTCTTCACGGTAGGCGGCTGTAGATTCGTCAATCAGGTCCACGACCGGAAGGGAGAATCCTTGGTCAGCCTGCACTAGAAGGCCTGACGAGATCAGCACGGACGGAAACTCCTCGAAAAATTGGCCGGAACAAATTCCGGCGAGGGGCGGCGACGCGGCGGCGATATTAGAGAGAGGAGGGGGCGGCGGCTTTTAGCTATAGAGGCTAGGGTTAGGGTTGTATCTCTTGTCATGATTAAAGCCTTAAGTCTAATTAAATAGACTAGTGATAAACTTGGACCGGTCCAACGGGCCCGGGTCCAACGTATGAACATTCGGTTCATCCCTATCACCGTGACTTCATCGTAACTCCGATCGCCGATCAGATCGGACCGATTGACTCAGTTTCCAAAAATGAATACTATGATCTGAAAAACCATTTTTCAGAACCCCAGTGCAAAATGACCGTTTTGCCCCTCAACAGCGGGAAATCACGATTTGACCCCTGTTGACTTTTAGAAAGTCGCACTCCCCAAAATCCTCCTCAAGTGCTCAACACATTGAGCTTAGTTTCCAAAAATGAATACTATGATCTGAAAACCATTTTTCAGAACCCCAGTGCAAAATGACGTTTTGCCCCTCAACAGCGGGAAATCACGATTTGACCCCTGTTGACTTTTAGAAAGTCGCACTCCCCAAAATCCTCCTCAAGTGCTCAACACATTGAGCTTAGTTTCCGTGCGGGAATCTCGAATCCAGTACTTGTGTGTCCCTCAATGGTTCAGGGATACAGCTAGCCGTGGGCCCACAACCATTGTGGCTCCGGAATCACAATTCCGGACTTGCCCATCGGATCATGGTAAAAGCGTCTAGCAACATCGCCCCATGATCCCCTAGGTATAACTGATAGTTCTTGCAAGAACCAGTTGGTCGTGGTTAGCGTACAGTACGGTCCTTACAATCCATATATCTCGATCAGATCAACGACCATTGGTAAATCGAGAGTCTTTATAGATCCGATAGCTATGCATACATCTTGGAGATCGAATAGTGACATCGCGAGTGTAACTAGGTAAACTCATTTACCTAAAACACGTCTAGTACTCTGGCCAGAGATTTATACACTATTATCCCCTCAGATGGCATAGGATATCCACGCATGTCTGCGAGCGGTGAATCCTCGACAATGATGCATCGACTCCTACATGCATCGGGATCTCACCCAATCCCGCCGCGTAATGACCCCAAGTGAGTCGGCAAACGAGTCAAAGTGAGACGCCTATCATGTAGAGTCTCAATGACGTTTCGAGTCGTGATTACTAATCAGTACAACCAAGACCTCGGACTTATCCACTCGACAAATGGTAACCACTTGGAAAGTCTGAACGAGGGTAGTTCGATAGATCACCAGGTCACTATATATCTGCATGTTCAGAACATCACAATGTTCCCTACCAATGAAACATGGTACTTTGCATCGCAGATACTAGTCTCGAGCTCGGGCGGCCTTATCCTCATTTTGACGGCCCAATCGACTAGGAACTAATTCAGAATACACAGTGACTATTAGATGTGTTTCATGATAGCCGTCATACCCACTATCACATCTAACATACACTATAGTGCATTCTAGGTCTTTACTCAACGCAATTGTTAATCATCATACAACACAATGAAAGTAAAGAATGCCATAAATAAATGCAAATATCATATATAAAGATCATTTCATACAAGAGTCTATGAACCCACACGCCACAAGTTGGCTAGTTGGGCATCTACTCTAATATCAAGACCAACGTCTGGACAACCAGCTGCAAGCATGTCTTCACCAGCTGGTCAAGCAGTCGCTAGCACATCTAGATCACCAGCTGATGTACCCGTCGCAAGCTACAGTGTACCCAGTCGTAGGCTACAGTGTTTTGCATATCCAGTCGACAAGAAATCCAGATGCAGGAAAAGCAGACGTAGTGAAGAGTTGCAAACCAGACGCTGATAGTTACAACCAGACGCAAAGAAGCTAAAGGAAATAACCAGACGTAGTAGTTGAAGATACAACCAGTAGCGAAGCAGTTGATGAATTATATTATGAAGATTCACTAAAGCTGGATGTCAACTGCTGAGCTTAGTTCAAATTTTGAAGACGATAAAAAGCCTGCAAAAGAAAGGACACAAGGACAACTCCCTGTCGGTACTTTACAGAACATCTTTCAACGGGAAGAACTTGTGTCCAACGAATTGAATTTGAACAGAGGCTAAGGAAGAAGATTTGAAGAAAGAAGATGATGATAGAGAGTGCAAAAACAGAGGGAAGAAAACTGGAGACAAAGCAGTAGACCGCCATTAGAGAGGAGAGCTTAACGAGTGTCTACTGCTGAGTCTCAATCAGATTTTGTAGAGAATTTCCCTAGTGTGTGAGATTTATTTATTCGAGAGTTGTGCTTACACTGTAAATCTCACACACACAGATATTCATTCACATTTATTGTATAGTGAATGAATCTCAAAACCAATACAAAATCAGATCCCGTCCAAGCACGACGACGTTAAACTCTATGTTTGTAGCCTTTCTCACATAGGCGTTAAACAAGTGATTGAGTGAACAGCCGAGGGCTGGTAGAGTCTAGGAGTTCTCGCAGCTGCTGGTTGCGGGATCGGGTCTGTACACGATGTATAGATCAAATCTTCTAGTGGAACCATCCGAGGAGGAAGAAGGGGAGACGTAGGACATTGAAGTCCGAACTTCCATAAACAAATGAGTTGTGTATTGTATTTCTTATTTACAGTTACACATATACAATTTATGTTAGCACTCACGCATACACCATTGCACACGCAGTAAGACCAACAGATTTCTGTTTACAGAAATCTGTTTGCATCGTGTTTTAAAATTTAGGATTCAGTTCTGGTGTTTTCCGCATGTTTTATTACATACCAGATCTGTCCATAAACAAATGAGTTGTGTATTGTATTTCTTATTTACAGTTACACATATACAATTTAT
Organism: Dorcoceras hygrometricum; assembly: GCA_001598015.1. Classification (NCBI taxonomy): domain Eukaryota; kingdom Viridiplantae; phylum Streptophyta; class Magnoliopsida; order Lamiales; family Gesneriaceae; genus Dorcoceras; species Dorcoceras hygrometricum. The sequence continues at coordinate 342,748 of KV000205.1, read as the reverse complement.
GTTAGCACTCACGCATACACCATTGCACACGCAGTAAGACCAACAGATTTCTGTTTACAGAAATCTGTTTGCATCGTGTTTTAAAATTTAGGATTCAGTTCTGGTGTTTTCCGCATGTTTTATTACATACCAGATCTGTCTCCTGTGCTCTATTTTTATGTTCAAGAACCCGAGGTATTGCACCTCATTATAGCAGCGCAAAGTTTTTAATTTTTGACAGTAGCGCTTGCTAACATTAAATTTACTGATTTTCGGTCCTAACACTTGGGAAGACTGAATCTGAACTGGTTATCATATCCCAAAGAAGATGGGATATATTCACTGGTGTTGGACTGGTAGTCCAACCATTGAAAGAAAGGTGTGCTTGCCGAAGGATTGGAAGAGGTGTCTGAATGGATCAAGTGAGCAAGCAAGCACACTAAGCGCTCGTGACGAGAAGAATAGATCCCAGCATGTTAAGGTCAAACCAGCTTGAAGTTATGGAGATCAGCTGGGAGCAGACGAACCAGCTCGCCGTATGATATCTATGAGAAACTCGATCTCACAGATATATCAACCAGCTGGTAATGGAGCAAAGTTGGAGCCTCGAATCAGCTCGAAGAGCAGGAAAGAATAGCACAAGTTCAACTTCAGACAAAAAGAGGCGCAGATGCAGAAGTTGCTCCAGAATATCAGCTCGAAGATGAGAACAAAGAAGCTAGTGAGGAGAAGGAGAGAGCTCTGCAGGAGCTGATGAAGCAACCGGCTTGATAGAGAAACGAGCTGAGAAACCAGGGCCAGACAAATCAATCTGGTCAATCAAAACAATTTGAGCAATCTACGAAGACCAATTTAATTGGTTCAAACTGATTTGCATTGTCTTGTCCACATCAGGCACAAGCAAACAAGAGCTCGAAGTGACCAAAGGCTGCAGAATCATCGATGAAAAGAGCTCAAGTCGCATAAAGCCTGCAACGCATTAAAATCCAAAGGACACAAAGTACATATGCGTCCGAAGACTTTTCAGAACGGCTACATCTTTGTGTCCAATGGATATATCCAAGCAGAGGCTTTATAAAGAGGCGCAATGAAACAGATTGAAAATATGCGCCATAACTGTGAGAGTATTTTGTGCAAACCCGAAAAGAAAACACTTGAAGATGCACAACACTTGATCTGGGGAGATAGCAGAAAACCAGCTCAAACAAGGAGCATTTCCCAGAGTGTGTGAGATTTAATTCATGGAAAGATTGTGCTTACACTGTAAATCCCACAGACACACATTCACTCATATGCGATAGTTGAGCGAAATAGATAAAGAGTGATGTGATTCAATACTCTCCATTGTAGTCTTTGGACAGAGACGTTAAACAAGTCTAGTTGTCTTTCGCACTGAGACGTTAAAGAAGTGTGTGTAGTCTTTGGACAGAGACGTTAAACAAGTACTTGTAGCCTTTTTCACTGAGGCGTCAAAGAGGTGAAGTTAGTCAGAAAGCTTGCGGGCTGGTGTGCATTTGGTAGAAGCTAGGAGTTCTTGCGGCTGCGGATCGTAGGAGTGGGTTGCCACGGGGGTTGTTGTAATCAAAGTCTTCTAGTGGATCCTTCCAATGGCGGAAGAAGGGGAGATGTAGGAGATTGAGCTCCGAACATCTATAAACAAATCAGCGTATCTTTCTTTACTGATTTCAGTATTTGCATATTCACGCATTGCATATTTGTCAAATGCATAAAACTGTTTAATTGGGCTTCGAACGATAGAGTGCAGTTTGAGTTATTTACGCATGTTTTATTTACATTAATCAATCTGTATCTCGGTGCACAAAGTATTCAAGAACACTGAGCTATTGCAGCTCAAGTTAAGTTAACCAGATCGTTCGGCCGAATTGTCGAGCTGGTTCTAGTCTTCCAGTTGGAACTGGCATGTTTAGCGCTCCCCTTATATCAGACTGGTTTCAACTTTCAACTGTAACCAGCTTGATCTTTGCGAACCTAGCTTCAACTTCTGGCTTAATCTTGCGTCTTGTCATTAGATCTTGTTACACCCTCTAGCACTGGTTATTGATCGAATAACTAGTCATTGCACTTCATCAGAGGGTCTCGCCAAAATCGATCCAACAATTGGTATCAGAGCATGTTGTTCTTGAATAGTGCATTTTCTTTGAAAAATGTTGTTAAACAGTTTATGCTCTGATATCTGTTCGTAATCCTGTCTGTGCTACAAAACATTTAAGTTTTCAAACCTCAGCATATGGATAGGAGGAGGCATACTTCTTGATGCTCCTGTGGTCTATATGTATGAGAAATTTTGAGTAGCATAGACTCTGTCTTCAAAATCTCATGCATACACAAAGATTTCGACAAACTGTCTCCCTGTGCATAAAGTAATTTTTATTTCGAAAATAAAACTACTAATGTTTTGTTGAGGGGGAGTTTTGTTTAAAACTTTAAGGGGGAGATAAGGTTTCAAACTCTTTTTGAATCCCACAAAAAGGGGGAGAAATATTTTCAGCATAAACATACATGCATATGTTTATCCAGATTTTGTGTTGATAAAAAAGGAGGAGATTGTTGGATCTGTTTTTACAGATCAGAATCTAAGTTTTGATTCACACAAAAACTGCTTCTATTGTACTAACGCTCTACTTGACATGCGCAGCTTGCTTAGACTGGAGTAGACGTGAAGATATCCAAGCTAGGACAGTGAAGGGATGCCTGAGCTGGACTGGTTGAAGATATCTAGCTGGAACAGTAAGGGGATGCCCAAAATGGTTCGGTAGTTTACTTCCAGAAGTGCAGGGTACATCAAGCTGGTGCATAAACATACATGCATATGTTTATCCAGATTTTGTGTTGATAAAAAGGAGGAGATTGTTGGATCTGTTTTTACAGATCAGAATCTAAGTTTTGATTCACACAAAAACTGCTTCTATTGTACTAACGCTCTACTTGACATGCGCAGCTTGCTTAGACTGGAGTAGACGTGAAGATATCCAAGCTAGGACAGTGAAGGGATGCCTGAGCTGGACTGGTTGAAGATATCTAGCTGGAACAGTAAGGGGATGCCCAAAATGGTTCGGTAGTTTACTTCCAGAAGTGCAGGGTACATCAAGCTGGTGCATCAGCTGGATGTTGGAGCAGCACAAAGATCAGGCCAGAGTATGAAGAGCAGTTCAAGCGCAGAATCAAGAGCAGAACTGAAGAGCATAATTGAAGCGCAGAGTGATGTAGTGGAGAACGGCTCTAGCGCAGATCTAGTGCAGTGTACAAGAGAAGTGTTCAAGTGCAGAGCCGTATACAAGAGCAGTGATCATGTGTAGGTCTGATCACAGAATGCTCTTGTAACCAGTTCATCTTATGGATCTCAGTCCTTGGGAAGACTGAATCTGAACTGGTTATAATATCCCAAAGAAGATGGGATATATTCACTGGGGTTGGACTGGTAGTCCAACCATTGAAAGAAAGGTGTGCTTGCCGAAGGATTGGAAGAGTTGTATGAATGGATCAAGTGAGCAAGCAAGCACACTAAGCGCTCGTGACGAGAAGAATAGATCCCAGCTGGTTAAGGTCAAACCAGCTTGAAGTTATGGAGATCATCTGGTAGCAGACAACCAGCTCGCCGTATGATATCTGTGAGAAGCTCGATCTCACAGATATATCAACCAGCTGGTTGGCGACCAGCTGGTAATGGAGCAAAGTTGGAGCCTCGAATCAGCTTGAAGAGCAGGAAAGAACAGCACAAGTTCAGCAGCAGACATAAAGAGGCGCAGATGCAAAAGTTGCTCCAGAAGATCAGCTTGAAGATGAGAACAAAGAAGCTGGTGAGGAGAAGGAGAGAGCTCTGCAGGAGCTGATGAAGCAACCTGCTTGACAGAGAAACGAGCTGAGAAACCAGGGCCAGACAAATAAATCTGGTCAAGCAAAACAGTTTGAACAATCTACGAAGACCAATTTAATTGGTTCAAACTGATTTGCATTGTCTTGTCCACATCAGGCACAAGTAAACAAGAGCTCGAAGTGTCCAAAGGCTGCAGAATCGTCGATGAAAAGAGCTAAAGTCACATAAAGCCTGCAACGCATTAAAAGCCAAAGGACACAAAGTAAATATGCGTCAGAAGACTTTTCAGAACGGCTACATTTTTGTGTCCAACGGGTATATCCAAGAAGAGGCTTTATAAAGAGGCGCAATGAAACATATTGAAAATATGCGCCATAACAGTGAGAGTATGTTGTGCAAACCTGAAAAGAAAACACTTGAAGACGCACAACACTTGATCTCGGGAGATAGCAGAAAACCAGCTCAAACCAGGAGCATTTCCCAGAGTGTGTGAGATTTAATTCATTGAAAGATTGTGCTTACACTGTAAAACCCACACACACACATTCACTCATATTCGAGAGTTGAGCGAAATAGATAAAGAGTGAATGTGATTCAATACTCTCCATTGTAGTCTTTGGACAGAGACGTGTCTAGTTGTCTTTCGCACTGAGACGTTAAAAAAGTGTGCGTAGTCTTTGGACAGAGACGTTAAACAAGTCCTTGTAGCCTTTATCACTGAGGCGTTAAAGAGGTGAAGTTAGTCACACAGCTTGCGGGCTGGTGTGCATTTGGTAGAAGCTAGGAGTTCTTGCGGCTGCGGGTAGTAGGAGTGGGTTGCAGCGGGGGTCGTTGTAATCAAAGTCTTCTAGTGGATCCTTCCCGTGGCGGAAGAAGGGGAGATGTAGGAGATTGAGCTCGGAACTTCCATAAATAAATCAGCGTATATTTCTTTACTGATTTCAGTATTTGCATATTCACGCATTGCATATTTGTCAAATGCATAAAACTGTTTAATTGGGCTTCGAACGATAGAGTGCAGTTTGAGTTATTTCCGCATGTTTTATTTACATTACTCAATCTGTATCTCGATGCACAAAGTATTCAAGAACACTGAGCTATTGTAGCTCAAGTTAAGTTAACCAGATCGTTCGGCCGAAGTGTCAAGCTGGTTATAGTCTTCCAGCTGGAACTGGCATGTTTAGCGCTCGCCTTATATCATACTGGTTTCAACTTTCAGCTTAAACCAGCTTGATCTTTGCGAACCCGGCTTCAACTTCTGGCTTAATCCTCCGTCTTGTCATTAGATCTGGTTACACCCTCTAGTACTGGTTATTGATCGAATAACTAGTCATTGCACTTTATCAGAGGGTCTCGCCAAAATCGATCCAACAATTTGTATCAGAGCAGGTTGTTCTTGAATAGTGCATTTTATTGGAAAAATGTTGTTAAACAGTTTATGCTCTGATATCCGTTCGTAAGCCTGTCTGTGCTACAAAACTTTTAAGTTTTCAAACCTCAGCATATGGATAGGGGGAGGCATACTTCTTGATGCTCCTCTGGTCTATATGTATGAGAAATGTCGAGTAGCATAGACCCTGTCTTCAAAATCTCATGCATACACAAAGATTTCGACAAACTGTCTCCTTGTGCATAAAGTAATTTTTATTTCGAAAATAAAACTACCCATGTTTTGTTGAGGGGGAGTTTTGTTTTAAACTTTAAGGGGGAGATAAGGTTTCAAACTCTTTTTGATTCCCACAAAAAGGGAATCTTCGATCGCGAATCAACACCATAGAAATCCCACTTCTCTCCCGACTCGGGGCGAAATCTCGCCACACCATGGAAACAGTCAACAGTCACTCTGTACTCAGAAAGCACATCCATCCCAAAATGCAATCAAAATCCCTCATCTCTAAAGAGATCAAATTCGCCACTACCACATTCTGATCAAAACGGATCACACAGTCCACTACTATCTCACGGGACATCAATCAAACACCAACAGGAGTAGACACAGATAACAACATCACACAGTGGGGTAACCCTCAATCCACACTCATACACAAACCATGCAGAAACAAAGGAGTGTGATGCTCCTATATCAAATAAAAATCTCGCAGGAAAATCAAAGATAGAGCATGTACCTGCGATAACTCCACTAGGTATCTCTTCAGCCTGCTCCCTCGACAAGGAATTCACCTGGGCCTGCTGCGGTCCCGGAAACTGAGGTCTCGAAGGTCCTCCAAACCTAGATGGTTCAGGGGGTTGGAATCCAGATCGTTGGGTTGGGGTAGGAGGCTGCGGCCTCTGCAAAGAGCCACCAGCCGAACCTTGCTGCGAAGGAACCAAAGACTTTCCCCTCAACAAAGGACACACTCTCAGAAAGTGTCCAGGCTGCCCACAGTTGTGGCAAGTCCCTTGAAATCCACGGCACTTCGAAGTCATGTGCTTACCACCGCACTGTCCACAAGACACTCCTCCCGATCCACTGCCACCAGAGCTCACAGAACCAGAGGAACTAGAATTCGACTTTCTCTTAAACTATTTTCCATGAGGCATGAACCTCTGACGGTTCGATTGCTGCGAAGTCTGAGGAGATTGAGAAGTATGCATCCCTTCAGGCGCAGGATAGTAACCTCGTTCAACTGTCATCAGAACCTGTGGTGGCGCAACCAACAAACTCTCCTCAATATCAACTGCTCGATTCACAGCCTAAGCATACGTCGATGGGGCTCCAGCCAACACCAACTGAAACAACTCTGGCTTCAATCCCTTGATAAACTTGTTCCTCTTCGTACGCTCCTGGCTAGCAACATGAGGGACATACGCCAGAAGTGAGGAAAACTGTCTGGCATACTCTGCAACCTTCAAATTCCCTTGCTTCAGATTGTCGAACTCCCTCTCTCGGTTATTGAAGTACGACTCTGGGTATACACTTGTCAAAACGCGGCACAGAAGCTCTCCCAAGATCAAAACTCCAGTCTCTCTCATCACTCTGGAAGTACCCTTCCACCAATGTTGAGCATGCTCCCCAACTGTAAAATGACCAACTTCAATCTCCGCTCTGCGGTGTACTCCAAAGTATTGAACAAGTCCTCCATGTGCTCCAACCAGCCTTCAGTCGAAAGACCACCCTAGGAGCCAGTGAACTTAGGGGGATTCGTTCTCTGGAACCTAGCCAACACTAGCTCCATCTCACCTATCTGTCTCATCACATCCTCCACCTCTGCCTGTCTCTCTCTACGGTGCTATGGTATACTCTACTGAACATCCTCGTCACTCTCCGAGGCTCTAGACTCCTCAGCGGTACATATAGCGGTCCTACCTCGACCTCTCCTTGGCGGCATCTCTAAAAGACACTCAGGGTAAGGACTATCAGCAGATAAATCACATAGGCATGTAAAATAATCACATAAGCCACAGAGTCGATCGAAATCAATTCTAAACTCTGTGCCTAGACTCGAATGTGATAGAAAGAAAACGAGCTTATCCCAGTTTAAGCTCTGATACCAAAAATGTCTGTCCCCGTGCTAATCAACAAAGATTAGTAATACAATTAAGCACATAATCGGGGAAGCATAAAAATAGGGCTTAAAAATTTTTCAAATAATTGGGCCTGAACAGTAAAATCATTATTCAAAATATTCATATTCAAAATAGGATTTAAATCGAAATCCAACAACCATGAAACTCACAAAAAGATCCCCAAACATACATTAAAACACAGGGCATCCCCTGGTTCAATACATAAATAATTACACTGGGACTCTATCAAAATGGGGATCGACCAGCTGGCACGCCACCCTGTCCAGCCTGGTTACCTGATGAACCTGCAATGGGCAACACAGATCCAAGCAACACAAAACCAGAAAAGAATACGAGGTCAAACCTCAGTACGAAGAGCATTAAGTAAACAACAAATCATAAACATGCAGTACTCTAAGTCATGAAATGCATGAGGGCTGTCAAAGAATCGGTCATCTAGGACAAGCTGGAAAATCAGGTGAGCCTCTATACCACGCACAGCCAATCAGCCGGTGGAAATCATCGGTCCGTGATATTCAGGTCTGGCCACTCAATTAACCATCACAGCTCGGTGGTATTCAGACACGACCAATCAGCCGGTCACCACTCCGATGATAGCATTGTGCCTTTCAGGCACGACACATCTGTCGGCCGGTCACAATGTGGCTCTCAATCGGTAATCAATCAATCATCAGTCTCAATATGTATGCATGAATGCCAAGAAATTCAAATCTGATTTCAGCATGCATAATTCACGTAAACAGAACATATAATTCAACCAGTGAGCCAAAGCTGTTCACGTAAAGCACAGAATTCACGGAATAAAAATCATGCCTCAAAATACTAACACGCTTATGCCCAAAGCTGTTAACAGAATCTCAATTCGTACCTCAAACCTCGGATTCTACCTCAACAGATCTCACCAGGGCACGAAAACCTCAGCCTTCTCAAATCTTCTTCCTCGCTGGTCCCGACAAACACAGCAGGAACTGCCTGGGAGCTCAAATCTGTAAAGGCATCTCATATCTTAGCTCAAGTCTGAACTCCTATAGTTCATTGCCTACGGTCAAGAACTCAAATCTGGTTCGATCACTAAGCAAAGGTTCTAACAGCTTAAACTAAGCTTAAACGGCAAGGAATCACTTACCCAGAAGCTTGGAAGAACTGAAGAACTCTCGGGTTCACTGTTGTGAAAATCTTAGAACATTGTAAATCCTTTGTGCTCCTCCTACGCATCGATCTACAACCCCAGACCGGTACCAATCAAAAGGACTAGGAAGACGAACCCAGCGCCACCAGTCTTGCTCCAACCCACGATGGAAATCGACGACAATCTAATGGAGAAGGGTTCGGTGAACAGTAACTATCGAGGGTCAGCGAAAGAGAAGGTAGGGAATATCGGGGTCAAAAATACGCTAAGTGTTGGGCAACACATATTTTAAATCCTTGGGTCAAACGCTACAGTGGAAGTCAATACCGACTTATCTAGATCTCAGCATCAGATCCTAGCGCTAAGGCACAAGTCCTCGAATCTGTTCCCAACGTTAACTCAAATCTGAGTTCTCAACGCTAACGCTAAACACAAGCGTGACTAATCAAAATGATGACGCACTGCCTCACATCTGAAACAGATCCCATCGCTCATATATGCTCACACTCACTCGGATCTGAATAACGCTAAATACACCAGTCAACCCAGCAACGTTGACTAACATGTGTCCTCTCCTCGTTGACTCTCACACTAGTGTTCACCCTCTAACAGATTCCTCTCGCTAGCTTCACATCTGACTACTCACATCTGTGCCCTCATATCTGAGACTCCAGGATACCTCAAATCTGAATTCTTCCAAAAATTCAGCTCCCGATAGAAAACGAAGCAAAACAACTCCAAATTCGACGCAGATTTCACCCAATAGGAACCAACGATTAAAATCTGAACAGCTCTTTGTCAAATCTGAAAAATCACCAACCAGATTCGACCAAAATTCTCAAATCTAAAATTCGATAATCACGCCTGCCGTGACAAATCCTTAACCAAATCCGATTAATCACTAATTATCGAATCTCAATCCTCACAATTTGACCTTTTGATATGTCATGTCCTAAAAATCGGACAGAGGTTTGAAATAGTTTCATTTTCTTTTGAGATAATACGAGTCCATTTTGTTTAATAATTTATATAAAATGTCTTAAATGTTTGAAGTGTTGATCAAGATTTCAGAAAATATTAGGATATCATCTATGTAAACGACACTAAAAGAGCTATAGGGATTGAAAATATCATTCATAATACGTTGAAATTCGGAAGGGGCATTTTTGAGACCGAATGGAATTACGTTCCATTCGTAATGACAAAAAGGTACTGTGAAGGCAGTTTTTTAGCGGTCAGATTCTGTAATTTGAAGTTGCCAGAATCCTGATTTTAAGTCGAATTTGGAGAAGATTTTTGCTGAATGTAATCTATTAATTAAATATATTTTATTTGGGATTAGATATCATATCCATTGCAAAACTTTGTTTAGGGGTTTGTAATTGATGACTAGTCGGGGAACACCTCTTTCTAGTTCTGCTTGTTTGACAACATAAAATGTAGAACAACTCCAAGGTGATTTAGAGGGTCAGATGAGTTTTTTTGCTAATAAATCTTGGATTTCATTATGACAGTGTTGGAGGAATTCTTGATTCATTTGTATGTGTCTGGCTTTTGTTGGTATATTTTTTCAGAGAAATCTTTTCATAAGGGAGAGAAACCACATGGCGCTTTCTGTCCCATAAGGCATGTGGAAGCTCATGATAGATTTCTTTTGTTATTTGTTTTTCGAGATTACTAATTTTTTGTTTGATTTGGGGTGTAGATAATTTTTCATCAATTTGAAGATAATAAATTTCTTCTTTTAAGGAGTTTATATTCTATTTTTGATGATGGATTAATCTGTTTGAAAATTGAGTTCTGTAGTAAGTATATTTCTTTTATTTTACAGGTGTTATGAAAGGGAAGAGAATGTGTCTGCCATTATTTTGGTACAGACGCCGTTATTGTTGACTTGAAAAGAGTAAATTTGAGTTAGGAAAGGTGTGCCGAGAATCATATCCTGGGATATGTCGCGGACAAGTGTGACTACATTTTTGAAACAGTATCCATTGTGTCTGAAGACTTTTCAACGGCTACAATTTTGTGTGTAACGGATCTAACAGATCAAAGGCTTTATATCAAGAGAAGCAACACAAGCTGAAGATATGAGCAAAAAGGGGGATAAGAGGAGAGATGCTCTTGGTGAGAGAACAGAGAAAAACAGAAAGCAAGAGCAGTGTCGAGTCGAAGGCTTGCACACTCATGTGGCAGATGGTGTGCAAGCTGGTCATGTGCCAAGGTGTGAGCTGGTGCACAGGCCATGTGATTCAAAGAGAAATCTTGTTCGACGGCACAACCTTGGGAAGACATCATAGGAGTGGATTGCAGTGAGGGTCGTTGTAATCAAAGTCTTCTAGTGGATCCTTCCCGTTGCGGAAGAAGGGGAGATATAGGAGATTGGGCTCCGAACTTCCATAAACAAATCATCATATTACTTTACTGCTTTCTGCATTAATTCATACTCAGAATATTTTTTAATACACTTAAAACTGTTTTAAAAAGGCCTTCGAATTTAAGTAGAACAGTTTGAGTTATTTCCGCATGATTTAAATTCATTACTCAATCTGTATCACGATGCATATTCAAGAATCCTGAGCTATTGCAGCTCAAGTTAAATAACCAGATCGTTTGCTCTTTCGTCGAGTAGGTTGGAACAACCAGATGGAACCAAGCTCTTGAAGTGCGCTGGTTTAGCGCTGAGCTGGTCTAACATAAAAGCGATCCGGTTTCAGTATCCAGCTGGAACCTGCTTAGTGACAGTAGTCTAATTTCAGCGTCCAGCTGAATCCAGCATCTTTCACAAGATCTGGTTATTCCCTCTAAGCGTGGTTATTGACCAAATAACTTCTACATGCTAACAGAGGGTAAATCGATCCCAATAAGTGGTATCAGAGCAGGTGGTTCTTGAATATGAATTTTCTTTGAAAAATGTTTTTAAACAGTTTTAAAATGGTCTACGCTCTGATATCCGTTCGAAATCCTGTCTGTGCTACAAATCTTTAAGATTTCAAAACTCATAGCATATGGATAGGGGGAGGAATGTATATTGAATTGCAGAGCGATTTCTCGAAAGGAAATATCAGCAACATCTCTTATGACGAGCTGACAGATTGCGCGAGATCTGTGGACGCCAAGATCTCTAAGGCGGAGCGAGGCTAAGCCTTAGGGAGGGAAGAGATTCTGTGAATTGAATCTTCTATTGCTCCTCTGTTCCTAATTAATGAGAATTTTTTAGTAGCATAGAGTTCTCAAAATCTCATGCATACATAAAGTTTCAACAAACTGTCTTCCCATGCATAATGATTTTATTTCGAAAAAAAAATTACCCCATAATCTGTTGAGGGGGAGTTTTGTTTTAAATATTAAGGGGGAGACAAGATTTCAAACCCTTTTTTATTCCCACAAAAAGGGGGAGAAATAATTTTAAGCACTCACATACGTGCATATTTTATCCAGATTTTGTGTAAATAAAAAAGGGGGAGATTGTGGATCTATTTCTACATATCAGAATCTAAGTTTTGATTCACACAAAATCTGCTTCTATTGTACTAACGCTCTACTTGACATGCGCAGCTTGCTTCGACTGGAGTAAACGTGAAGATATCCAAACTGGAACAGTGAGGGGACGCCTGAGCTAGACTGGTCGAATATATCTAGCTGGAACAGCAAGGGGACGCCCAAGCTGGTATAGATGTTTACTTCAGAAGTGCAAGGAACACCAAGCTGGTTCACCAGCTTGGAGTAGGAGCAGCACGAAGATCAAGTGCAGAGAATGAAGAGCAGATTTGAAATGCGGAACATATCAAGCGCAGATCAAGTGCATCGTACAAGAGCAGTGATTGAGTGCGAAGCCGTATACAAGAGCAGTGATCAAGTGCACGCTTGATCATTGAGCACGGCCATAATCAGTTCATCATAGAGATCTCAGTCGTTGGGTAGACTGAATCAGAACTGATTAATAGTGTGCTTGCTAATGATTTGGACGAGGTGTCTGAATGGATCAAGCGGACAAGCAAGTAACACTGGGGCTCCTGACGAGAACAACAGAGCCCAGCTGGTTAAGGACAAACCAACTTGAAGTTAAGAAGACTAGCCGGGAGTAGACAAACCAGCTGGCCGTATGATATCTGTGAGAAGCTTGATCTTACAGATATATCAACCAGCTGGTTGTGACCAGCTGGGAATGGAGCAAAGCTGGAGCCTCGAAGCAGCTCAAGAGCAGGAAAGAACAGAACAAGCTCAGCTGCAGACAAAAAGAGGCGCAGATGCAGAAGCGGCTCTAGAAGATCAGCTCGAAGATGAGAACAAAGAAGCTGGTGAGGAGAAGAAGAGAGCTTTGTATGAGCTGAAGAAGCAACCAGCTTGACGAAGAAACATGCTGAAAAGCCAAAACCAGACAAATCAATCTGGTCAAACAAATCAGTTTGAACAATCAATCGAAGACCAAATTAATTGGTGCAAACTGATTTGTTTTGTCTTGTCCACATCAGGCACAAGCAAACAGAGCTCGAAGTAACCAAAGGCTGCAGAAGTGCTGATGAAAAGAGCTCAAGTCATATAAAGCCTGCAACGCATTAAAAGCCAAAGGACACAAAGTACAAATACGTCAGAAGACTTTTCAAAACGGATACAACTCTGTGTCCAATGGATAAATCCTAGCTGAGGCTTTATATATCAGGCGCAATGAAACAGAAGGAGATAGCGCCAAGAGTGTTGTGCAAATCCATAACGGAAGAACAAAAGAAAGCACTACCATGGGAAGATAACAGATAACCAGCTCGGACAGGAGCACTTCCCAATGTGTGTGAGATTTAATTATTGGGATATTATGCTTACACTGTAAATTTCACACACACATACATTCACTCATGTATTCGAGAGTTGAGCTAAACAGATAACTGAGTGAATGTAATTTGAAAACTCTCCATTGTAGTCTTTGGACAGAGACGTTAAACAATTCTAGTTGTATTTCGCACTGAGACGTTAAAGAAGTGTGTGTTGTCTTTCGCACTGAGACATTAAAGAAGTGTGTGTAGCCTTTCTCACTAAGGCGTAAAAGAAGTGTTGTTAGTCACACAGCTTGAGGGCTTAGTGTGCGGTGGTTGAGGCTAGGAGTTCTTGCGGCTGCGGGTCGTAGGAGTAGGTTGTAGCGAGGGTCGTTGTAATCAAAGTCTTCTAGTGGATCCTTCCCGTTGCAAAAGAAGGGGAGATGTAGGAGATCGAGCTCCGAACTTCCAGAAACAAATCAGCGTATTAATTTACTGCTTTCTGCATTAATTCATACTCATAGCATATTTTTAATATGCTTAAAACTGTTTAAAGGCCTTCGAATTTAAGAGAACATTTTGAGTTATTTCCGCATGATTTATATTCATTACTCAATCTGTATCTCGATGCACAAGTATTCAAGAACACTGAGCTATTGCAGTTCAAGTTCCAGATCGCTTGCTCTTTCATTGAGCTGGTTGGAACAACCAGCTGGAACCAAGCTCTTGCACTCCGCTGGTTTAGCGTTGAGCTGGTCTAACATAAAAGCGAATCGATTTTAGTATCCAGCTGGAACCTGCTTAGTGACCGTAGTCTGATTTCAGCGTCCAGCTGAATCCAGCGTCTTTCACAAGATCTGGTTTATCCCTCTAAGCTTGGTTATTGACCAAATAACTTCTACACGCTAACAGAGGGTAATTCGATCCCAACATCTGCGACAGGTTTTTCAACCTTTGTATGAACGACTTCAAAAAAACCCTCCACCTTGGTCCGACATACATACTAACATCGTCAAAAATATAAAATCTAAATTCCACACCCTACCCTGCTTAGGTATCCCTCACCCATTAGCCTTTATGATAGTTGAAACAGATGCCTCAAACATAGGTTACGGTGGTATCCTCAAACAGAGATAGAAGCTCAGGAACAATTAGTTGGATTTCATTCAGGTCTTTGGCTCTAACCACAAAAGAATTATTCCACAATCAAAAAAGAAATTTTATCTATTGTTTTTATGCATTTCAAAATTCCAAGACGACCTTTTTAACAAGAAATTTCTTTTACGTGTTGATTGCAAATCTGCTAAGGAAGTCCTTTTTAAATATGTACAAAACCTTGTTTCAAATATTTTCCAGATGGCAAGCTATACTTTCTGTTTTTGATTTTGACATTGAATTTATCAAAGGGGAAGATAATTCACTTCCTGACTTCCTCACCAGAGAATTTTTACAAGGAAAAAAAAATCTTTTGCAGATGGATCCTTCCAAGCAGAAGCTTCAAAATCCTAAAGATTATGAGATACCGCAAACTTCAAAATCCTTTGTTCCATTAAACCCCCAAAATCCTCAAAAAACCCCCTCTCAAATACCTATGGGTCCATTTTCCCCACTTACTTCAAATTATAACCGATACAACCCCCTTCAAAATCTTCCCGAGTTACCATATAATAAGTTCTTGTTTCACCCTCTTCTCAAATGCCTACCCAATCACAAACTCAACCCAAAGATGATTCAAATATGTCACCAAAGCCTGGAAGAAGATTTGTGATTCGTCCCATTCACAGTGGTCCCACAAGATATCAAACGACAATACTATTTACGTAAAAAATTCTGTCCGGACCATTTTTGGGATACGGACAACCCCCTCAAAACTCAAAAATCTTAGTTGACACGATATCAGCTGAGATTGTTCGTAAAAAGAATGACAAAAATGAAATTGTTTTTTCAAAATGCATCATTAAACAAATCCTCAATCAAAACAATTTTCAGTACGTTTCAAACCGCAAGAGTTCAATTTTACTGATTATCGGAATGCCTGGTATATGACCTTTTACATCCGTCCTTTCTCTCATTCATGGTTCAGCACCTTTCATAGTGGTTGTGACTCAAATTTTCCCTTATGGTTTTACAAATGGTGGAAGAGAATGGGTTCTGAAACTTCCATCCTCCCACCAACCGTCAAACAGGGCTTAGAATTCTTTTCTGAGTCCTCTTGTTATAACAATTTCCAAAAACCTCTC
The DNA here is from genome assembly GCA_001598015.1 of Dorcoceras hygrometricum. Taxonomy (NCBI): domain Eukaryota; kingdom Viridiplantae; phylum Streptophyta; class Magnoliopsida; order Lamiales; family Gesneriaceae; genus Dorcoceras; species Dorcoceras hygrometricum. Next base: position 327,289 of record KV000205.1, on the reverse strand, counting down.
ATATTTCACGCAGAGTTCAAAGTTCCATGGATCTTAGTATGGGATTTTGACTTCCAAAAACTTCTTTCTGACTCTGTTCCATTTTCCCTTATACGTTCTCACCGTATTAAATGGTGGGAAAAATTTTAGACCCATATCTGTTCAAAAGAGGCGGTCCAACACTTCTTGTCTACTGGTAAAAAAATCCGCTACTCAAAAGATTACTCCCAAGAACATACCTTCCCTCAATCGTCCACTTCCACTCAACCATCCACTTCCAAAACGATTCCTACAAATTCCAAAGATACCCCTGATGATATTTTCGAAGCACTCAAAACCAACCTTGATTTCCAAGCCCGATTTATTGAATTTCTAAGCCAAAGATCCGAAAAATCCACCAAATCTGAAGAATACGTCTCATCCCATCCTATGGGTGGTCCAGCTGCTCAAGATCCTTTTGATTTCTAGTATAAAAAAAGTATAAATATTTCGAAATTATTGCTTTTTCAAAGCTTTCCAAGTGGCCGACCGTGTCCCTCGGGGACCATTAATGCACTATCTTCAACACAAAATTCAAAAAATTCCCGCAGCATCACAAGCATCCAAAGTATAAAGATAAGGCAGCTCCAAAAACTCAAAAAGAAGGTACCCACTACCAAAAGCAGACAATGACATTTCACCAACCGACACACTCAAAAACAAAGTGGCGGACAAGGACAAATTCAAAAAGAAAAAGAAAAAGTAGACAAAGACACTTATGAAGATTCCCAATGAAGTTTTCAAATGTAATTTCTATATAAGAATTGTATCAATACTCAAAGGGCAGAGAAAATTTAGTTCACTTAATATTTTCTTAGTTTGTTTCTGCATCCATCATTTGCTTCCTTCAATTGTAAGATTTTCAATTAATTTAAAGTTCAAGTTTTATCATTCTATTTTACTTGCTTTAAAATTATTATGATCCTTTATTTTGACCTTTGATTTTGTATGGAAGTCGTGCCATGCTCATTTCTGGTAATGTATTTAGGATTTCATATTCTAACTTGCAATCTATATTCCATTCGATGATAGATTGACCATCATATTTTGTACTCTTGAATTGGTTTCTTTCTTCGTAACCAATGTCGACCGGGGTAGGTCTTGCCTTCAATAATAATTACGTGTATTACTATTATTGGTATTAAATCATCTTCGTCTGTTATAAATTTTATTAATTTGGTCATGATCTTCTTCAAAAGGATTGTCAATAATATTGACATCATCGGAAGATTCATTTTCAGAGGTATCAGTAGTTTGGGGTGAGTCATCAGATTTGTCATTATTGGTCTTAACACAGTTGATCTTACTTCCAGATGTACCAATTTCAGAAAGTTTGGCTGAAATTTTATTTAGGATTTGATCAGTATTATTCTGAAAACTGATTTGTTTTTCTTTTTCATAAGGAATTATTTTTGTTTGGAAGAAATGTTTAGCTGTGTCATTATTAACCGTTGAATTTTTTGTATGTTGACTTTGATTAAGATTATTAGATATATGATCAACTTGGGTTGCTATTGTTTTAAGACTTTGGTTTGAATAATTATTCTGTTGAAAAATTTTATTAATATCTTCTGTATTAATAGGTTCTTTATCACTACGTCCGCGTTTAAACGGATCGGCTGTGACTTCTCCCTTTGAAGTTTGAATTTTAATGTTTGTAAAGGTGGATGAATAGCAGAGACAGAATCATTGTTTATTAAAGTCCATTTTTTGTGAAGACTATATTAACTTGTATAACAGATTTATTTTGAAAATCATTAAAGCCTTCGACAGATAAGAATATTGTTAAGAATATATAAAAATGAATATTTGATTTAATTGTTTTCATTTTGGTGATCCATTCACTGTTAATATGTTCTTTAATATCTTTATCTAATTTTTCAAAACATTGGCGTTTGTCATTATGAAATTGATCTTGTAATTCTTCATTTAAATATTCGAAATCTAGTTCAAATTCTTTTCTAGATGTGATCATCCATACTGGAAATAGAAGCAGAAACAGAAACAGAATCATTGTTTTCCTTACTCATGTACTGAGAAGGAATGACTGCAATATGCCTTTCCGGAAACAAAGATTCATAATGGGTTTACCCCGACTCTTCGCTGAAAGAATACTTCAACTGCTTCACAGCGAGGTTGGTCATGAAGACATTCCTTTCGATGATATGACTTTTGGTCAAATATTTGCATTCATCAAAAAAGAAGGTTTAACATTATGTTCAGAACTTAAACTTCAAGCTAAATATAAATCTGATAAAACAACAACTAGGAACGAATCAGGATCTTTCTATCAAATGTTTGGTCTTATGAACATAGACTCTCCTGCAGTCCGAAGAAAAAGAAAACAAAAAACTTTAAACCATATTACAGAACCCAATCCAATAAAAATATATATCGAAAAAAGCCATATTATATCAAACGCTTTAAAATGATGGAATTGTAATGTAATGCCCAGATATTTTAGAGGCCATAATTAGAAAGTTATGAGATTTGAGGGATTACAATGCTATTATATTTAACTCTTGATTTAATCGAGTTTCAGATTTCAGTTATGTACTGTTTAGCTTTCTTCTTTTAAAAGCTAAATTTCAGATTTCATAAATGCGTGAATTCAGATTTCATGTTTACGCAATTATCAGCCTTCATTATGTTTTGGGTTGATATCTAGATATTAGAATGCAATAACAATAGATGTCTAGTCAATTCCTGGAAGCCAATCGAATCCTTTGTTTTAATTAAAATCGTTTTGTTTCCATGTGCATCATTTTCATTTTAAAACAGAGTACGCTTTTAGAAGATTTTGGCATATTGATTTAAATGCATTTCTTCTCTAGGCATTTACAAATCATATATATAGGATGTTAGCTGCTTCATGCATCATTATCTTCGAATCAAATTTCTTTTAAGCGGTGCTCTCTCTCAAGAAACCGAACAAAAGACTTTTAAAGTTTTTCGAAGGAGAAGATCGGAGTGTTAGTGGTTGGCTGGATTTCTACTGCGGTTGTGTTAAAGAATTCAGGCAAGTAAACTTTGTTTCTTTCTCACTCATTAAAAGAATAGATTCAGTTCTGTTTGCATGTTTATATGAGATTTTAAAGTTTGGAAGAAAACTTCGGTTGTTCTTCAAAACCAGAAAAGTTTATGCTATGTTTTTATGAAAGTTGCGTTTTTCTGTATTTTGATCCAGAAATGTTTTAGAAAATGGTTTGGTGATTTTCATCCAGTAGTTTCTTGAGTTTTCTTCGGAAATTCCATCGAAGTAGCTTACAAGTAGCTTATTCGATTATTTCCAGAAATTTCTTGAGATATTTTGAATTTTTCAGACGAAGGAAACCGTTGTAGTTCATGTTCTTCCACACGGTTGTCTGAAATCTGGTTCTTATACCACGACTGATATTTCTTTGTTGAAAATATTCTAAGTATAGATTTCATCTGTCGCATTGTTTGCGTTCAGTAGTTGCGATCAGCAGTCGCACTATTTCATGTTCAGCTGTTAGTTTGTTCATCAGCTGTTGGTTTTATTGTTCATCAGCAGTTGGTTCTCAGCTGTTGCATTATTTCGTTGTCATCTGTTGTATAGTTCATGACCATCTGTTGACTTTGTTTGTTGTCAGCTGATGTATTAATTCATATTCAGCTGTTGGTTTTGTTCATCAGCTGTTGGGATATTGTTCAGCTGTTGGTTTGTTCAACGACTGAAAGTCCTTGTTTAAGTTGCGTTGACATCTGTTTGACCAGAAGAAATATGATTTGTTTTTCTTCGTTGAGACTCTTACGTCTAATTCAGATTTCATCCTCTGTGTCTTCAATCCTTCTTCAATTATAGATTTGAATTCCTTATTCATTTCCGCTTCAATTCGAAAGAATTATTCTATTCAATTGACAGTTTCAAGTAGAGCTTTTATTCAGTTTTCATCTTCGCAAGTTTTACAGAGAGATCCTTTCAAGTTCCCGATCATCATTGAACCAGAAGAAATATGATTTGTTTTTCTTCGTTGAGACTCTTACGTCTAATTCAGATTTCATCCTCTGTGTCTTCAATCCTTCTTCAATTATAGATTTGAATTCCTTATTCATTTCCGCTTCAATTCGAAAGAATTATTCTATTCAATTGACAGTTTCAAGTAGAGCTTTTATTCAGTTTTCATCTTCGCAAGTTTTACAGAGAGATCCTTTCAAGTTCCCGATCATCATTGAACATAGAAAACCAGTAAATCGTACAAGGGAAAAGAAAACAGATTTTAAGAAAGAAAAGAAAGAGCAGAACAATGTTTTAGAAATGTTTTAAGTTATGACAACAAAGAGGGTCCCCAAAGGAAGGGTGAGTGTGTGGCTGACGAACCGTGTGCCCTTTCAACAGAGGAAGGATCAGGTGTATAGGTCGACGGATCTGCATATCCCTTCACCATGAGCCATAGTGCTAAGATACTGATATCAGGAGTTTGATCAAACGAATTGGACCAAATGTTTAAAGTGTTGTCATAATTTTAGAAAACTAAAGAAGAGCGCAAGTGTGATTTTAATCACAGCTCTAGAAATGTTTTCAGAATTGATTATGTTTTATGCTTTCAGTTTCTATCATATTTCTCAGATATGTTATTGCGCTTGTTCATTTTAAAGCGTATTCAGACTTCAGTTATGTATTCACATTTTCAGATTCAAGTTACAGTATCAGCTTCTATTGCATGATTTCTATATTTCAGATTTTACCTGTTGAGCCTTTGGCTCACTAGTTTTCATTGAGTGCAGATAATGAGCAGTAAGGAGCTGGAGGGAGATGATCAGAAAGGAAGGATGTGTTTATCGTGGACATCAGATTTCATTGTTCCTTTCAGACCTTGTTTCGTTTACAGAAACTCTAGTCGTAGTTTTGTAGTATCAGATTTCTATTTTCATTGCCTTGTAGAAATTCTATACAGACTCTATATTTAACTATTTATACAGTTTCTTTTAAATCATCAGATTTCTATCATTTTAGCGTATGTATTTTTAATCAGATGTGAAATAGTTCCGCGTCTTTTTATTCTTCACGTCTGAGTTCCTTCAACAGATATGAGTTGTGTTTATTCACACTTTAGTCTAGAAAGTTAGTAACAACTGGTTATGTCATCAAGATCCAAATTTCTGGGTCCTTCAATTCGAACCCAAAAACTTCTAAATCCTGTTAAGAAAAGTCCTGTCGTTACAGTTGGTATCAGAGCATGGTCCTTGAGATAAACACACTTCCAGTCTGAGCAGATCTCTCCAGCCGCTTCTAAATTTGTGAGTTTTAATTCATGTTCTAGCATTAAGTAATCTCTCATATAGAATTGTGGTGGGTTTGGGCTACCCTTACAGATATGTTAGGAAGAGGTAGAGGAAGAAGAAGGTTTACAGAAGGAGATAGTGAATCTGACGGAATGAACCCCGTTCTCAATACCATGGCTCAGTTGTTAGAGCGCTTAGTTGACCAAACCACTAATGGGAATGTCAAAACCTCAGGAAGAATAGTTAGCCGTGAGGATCCGCAGGAGAGGTTTAGAAGACAGAGACCTCAGGAATTTTCTGGCACTACTGATCCTCTTATAGCAGAAAGCTGGATGAAGTCCATAGCGGTGATTTTTGATTATCTGCAGCTGACCGAACTAGAAACACCTCGGTGTGCGATTTACATGCTGAGAGGAGATGCTATGATATGGTGGGAAGGAGCCAAGTTAACAGTGGACTTGGAAATTCTTACTTGGGAAGAATTTAAGAGAGTGTTCTGTGAACAATACTTCACGGTGGATGTAAGACAACTGTGACGCCCGAACCCAACGGGGCCACGAGAATTGTGTAAATAAAAATTTTCTAACAAAAGAAGGGCTAAAAGATAATTCGCTATAGGCTGTATTTCCTATAACTTGAAAGAAACAAAACAAACGACGAGCTCAAGTATCAGCAGGTACTTAAGTTGCGCGCTAACTGCTAAAAACATTTGCGAAAAAACAGTTTGTATTGATAATTTGCAATTGCGATTACAACAGCTGCTATTCTAAGTAAATATACAACCGTTGCTACTGATCTAATACAGTACAATCTATTCAAAACGATACAACTTAGACACGGAAAACATAGGCCTTGGATAAACACAACGCCACCCATCTGCTGATTTCAAGTTTCACCTGCTGTTCCTCCACCAGTTGTCGTACCTGCACCATTTTAAAAGCTAGTGAGCCTAAAGGCTCAGCAAGTAAAACCTGAGTAGTAACAATTTCATAAAACGCAGGCAGACATCTGTGCAATGCATATGTTAAGGAACTTCAATATACAATTTCATTTTCATAAACATTTCAGTAAACATTCAATGGCAGAAACAGGGGATGATAGCCCAGCTTCTCATTTCTTTCAATTTCATTTTTCAGTTGATCATGGCATATAAGTTCTATGTGGTCCAATTTGCACTTTGATCAAAATGACTCCCGTTATCAGTTTTATCATATAGCTCATATGAAAGGGCAGTCGACATCTAGGCAACTGCTCACCCTTCTCCTTGGTGACCGTAACTATCTATGCCATAATCTAAAACATCTTTTGTTCCTTAACAATCCTTTCTTTAAACATTCCTGTAAATCATCGGGTTCCAACATTTTAAACATTTGCTTCCCATTTTAAAACTTTACTGAGTATCGAATTTGACTTTGGAAATATATCGTTAAAATGGAACTGGTTGAAAGAAAACCAGTCGCAAAGGAATAATACCAGTCGCAAGACTAATACCTGTTGAATGAACAGCACCAGTCGCAACAAATAGAAACCAGTCGCGAGGTCTTTTAAATAAGTATAAAGGGAAACGATGTCGTTGGAGTGATCAGCAGATGAAATAACAAGACTACCTGCTGATTTTTCTATGACTTAAAGGAACGACGTCTTAGCGCGTCAATCAGTCGCAAGGAATACGCTAATCGATCAGCTGCAAGAAAAAGCGCTAACACATGTATATAAATGAATAGTACCAGTCGCAAGACTAATACCAGTTGAAATGAACAGTACTTAAGACGAATAAAGCAACTGAGTGATCAGCAGATGAAATAACAAGACTACCTGCTGATTTTTCTATGACTTAAAGGAACGACGTCTTAGCGCGTCAATCAGTCGCAAGGAATACGCTAATCGATCAGCTGCAAGAAAAAGCGCTAACACATGTATATAAATGAATAGTACCAGTCGCAAGACTAATACCAGTTGAAATGAACAGTACTTAAGACGAATAAAGCAACTGCTGATTTATCACTATGGAATGCATCTGCTGATGAACAGTGCATCTGCTGATTTTTAGGAAAACTACGCAACTGCTGAATTCTAACAAAGGAAATACAGCTGCTGAATTTAAAATCACAATGCAGCTGTTGATTACTAATCAAAGGAAAACAACTGCTGATATTAACAAGGAAGGACGCATCTGCTGATGAACAGTGCATCTGCTGAAATTTACGAAGACGCTTGCAATATCTAAACAATGATTTCGCTACCAGCCATCGCCTATTAAACCAGACTTTATACTGATTCAACTAGCAGCTACTGATTACAAAATCATCAAATTTCGACATTACAACCACAGGAAGAACATTCGTAAACGCTATAACCATACAGCTGCTGAATCTTAACAAGTAGATACAGCTGCTGGATACATAACTCATCATTTTTAATATCAAAACAACAACGATGTTATCAGTTGTTGCCTATCAAACCATACCAATGATTCAACCAGCAACTACCAATTACACAGTTATCAAATTCTAATATTACAGCTACTGCGAGAAGAACTTTCATAGCGTTTATGGAAATAAGTTCGAATCCTCAGTACCTATAAAACTTCATAAACTTTCTGGAAATTAGCGTTTATGGAAATAAGTTCGAATCCTCAGTACCTATAAAACTTCATAAACTTTCTGGAAATCACACTGGAAGCATCATAACATCAAAACAACATTTTCGAACCCATCTTTCTTTCCTTATCATGTCTAAATCATTTCAAACATGAACTTTAAATATATCAATATCATACAGGCAAGCAGATCCATAAAAACACAATATATGATTCAAATGGTGTAGCAAAGGATCAGCTTTTACTTGCCTTTAAACAAAGCTTTTCGACAACAGCTAATTCCCGCAGAGATCCTCCCTTTGAGCAAACGCACGAACTCTTCTGGAATTTCTTTGAAGAACACTTTAAAACTTTTCTTTGCAAATGATGAAAATCTTACTTTGAAAACAGTTTGAAGAACACTTTAAAACTTTTCTTTGCAAATGATGAAAATCTTACTTTGAAAACAGGTTTTTATATGAAAGGGATTAGTGGCATGCTACTTGTGAAATCAAGCATGACACACTTTTAAAATTTAGTAAAATTCACTTCATATCATTTTAATTTGTAAAACACCAAACCTTCTCTTAAAGAAAGCATTTCACCTCCTTAAAACATTTTCCAATCGATTTAAAATTCAGCTCGTGCATCGCTCCTTGGAGTCATCTGCTGAAACCAGCCGCAGCGCATCTTATCTGCTGATGTCAACAATTCAGCAGACACATAACATTTAAATTTGCCAAATGGCCCAAAAGATTAGTAAAATGCACAAATGTGGTCCTATGGATTTTTGGGGCGTTACAACAACAGTTGCGGAGTGAGTTTTTAAACCTTAAGCAGGGAGAGGTGTCTATGCGGGATTATATCCGTAAATTTGAGAGAGGTTGTTATTTTGTTCCTTTGATTGGGACAAATACAGATATTAAGCTACAACATTTCGTTGATGGGTTGAAGCGATGATTAGGCATGATGTTAGATTGGCAGAACCCATAGATTATAGATCAGCTGTGAATAAGGACCTATGGGCAGAACAAGACTGGAAAGCAATCGAAGAAGAGAGACAGTTGAAAAGACAAGATTTCAAACAGAAGAACTGTAGGCAAAATAAGAAACCGAATAATAACTAGCAGGAGTCTCAAGAAAAAGGACCAATAGTTGTTCAGCCTATCTCTGCTGTCCCTAATTCAGGGATTAGGCCTCCATGTCCAACTTGTAGGAAAAACCATAAAGGTCTGTGTCTGTTTGGCCAGAAGGTGTGTTATACCTGTGGAAAGCCTAGCCACATGTCTAGAGATTGTTCCCAGAAGTGACCACTTATAACTAGTAGAGCTTATATAATGACAGCTGAAGAAACTCCAGAAGATACCTTGGTAGCAACGGGTAAGATTTTGTTGCCAACATGTTTACAATAGCATTGCTAGATTCTGGTACAACTCATTCTTTTGTATCAGATAGGTTATTAAGAAATTGATAGTTAACCTAGAAGAGATAGAAGTAGAGTACTATGTTCAGATACCTTTGAGTTAGAGTTTACTATTTATTTGGTACCAGAAGCTGTTCCAATTTTTAAGCCTCAGTATAGATTGCCCCTAAGAAAAATTAAAAGATCAGTTTAAGGATTTTTTAGGCAAGAGTTTCATCAGAACCAGTACTTCGCCGTGAGGAGTTCGAGTTTGATTCCCGTATGTTTATGATTGTTCATCTTCCGGTGGATGGTAATAACGGAACTTGACGCTATGTAATCGGTAGTTGTTAGTCGAATCAGTATAAATATGGTTTGATAGACAACAGCTGATAGCGTAACGGAACTTGACGCTATGTAATCGGTAGTTGTTAGTCGAATCAGTATAAATATGGTTTGATAGACAACAGCTGATAGCGTAGTTGTCGTATGATGTTGCAACACCAAGTTCTTATTCAGATTTCGTTTTCTATGTCAGCGATTGAATTTCATATTTAAATTCAGCAGTTACATTTCAGCTGTTGCATCAGTTTCGTAAATAGTTGTTGCATTTGTTAAAATCAGCAGTTGCACTGTTCATAATCAGCAGTTGCATTCCATCGTTTTGACCAGCAGTTGCACTGTTCATATGTCTGTTTGTTGTGCAAACGACATCGTTTCATTTATTTAGAGTCACGACTGATAACAGATATTCTTATGTCTATTTATTCATGTTAGCAGATCTTCTTACGTCATCATATATGTTTCCTACTTCAACATAGTTTCATTTACTACGTCTGTTTCAGAGTCACGTCTGTTTGTATATATATGTTGGTGAACAGTAAAGATCTGTTTTGTTTCCAAATACTGTTCCACTTTGTTGCGTCTGATTTCATTTCAGCGATGCGTCTCTTATAGTTGAATTCGATGCTCAGATAGGAACCTATTTAAGTAGCGTTTGACTTAACTTATGAAGAACTTCTAGTAAAGATTCTTTCAAGAGAAAACCGTAAGTTAAGAAATAGAACTATCCCTATGATTAAGATGCAGTTGGTAAATCACACTGAAAGAGAAATTATGTGGGAAAGTGAGTCTGATATTTATAGAAAAGCTACCCAGATCTCTTCAAGTATGAAATTTCGAGGACGAAATTCTTTTAAGGGGGGTAGATTGTAATGCCCAGATATTTTAGAGGCCATAATTAGAAAGTTATGAAATTTGAGGGATTACAATGCTATTCTATTTAACTCTTGATTTAATCGAGTTTCAGATTTCAGTTATGTACTGTTTAGCTTTCTTCTTTTAAAAGCTAAATTTCAGATTTCATAAATGCGTGAATTCAGATTTCATGTTTACGCAATTATCAGCCTTCATTATGTTTTGGTTTGATATCCAGATGTTAGAATGCAATAACAGTAGATGTCTAGTCAATTCCTGCAAGCCAATCGAATCCTTTGTTTTAATTAAAATCGTTTGGTTTCCATGTGCATCATTTTCATTTTAAAACTGAGTACGCTTTTAGAAGATTTTGGCATATTGATTTAAATGCGTTTCTTCTCTAGGCATTTACAAATCATATATATATATATGATGTTAGCTGCTTCATGCATCATTATCTTCGAATCAAATTTCTTTTAAGCGGTGCTCTCTCTCAAGAAACCGAACAAAAGACTTTTAAAGTTTTTCGAAGGAGACGATCGGAGTGTTAGTGGTTGGCTGGATTTCTACTGTGGTTGTGTTAAAGAATTCAGGCAAGTAAACTCTGTTTCTTGCTCACTCAGTGAAAGCATATATTCAGTTCCGTTTGCATGTTTATATGAGATTTTAATGTATGGAAGAAAACTTCAGTTGTTATTCAAAACAGAAAAGTTTATGCTATGTTTTTATGAAAGTTGCTTTTTACTGTAGCAAGTAAACTCTGTTTCTTGCTCACTCAGTGAAAGCATATATTCAGTTCCGTTTGCATGTTTATATGAGAGTTTTAATGTATGGAAGAAAACTTCAGTTGTTATTCAAAACAGAAAAGTTTATGCTATGTTTTTATGAAAGTTGCTTTTTACTGTATTTTGATCCAGAAATGTTTTAGAAAATGGTTTGGTGATGTTCATCCAGTAGTTTCTTGAGTTTTCTTCAGAAATTCCATCGAAGTAGCTTACAAGTAGCTTATTCGATTATTCCAGAAATTTTTGAGATATTTTGAATTCTTCATACGAAGGAAACCGCTGTAGTTCATGTTCTTCCACACGGTTGTCTGAAATCTGGTTCTTATATCACGACTGATATTTCTTTGTTAAAAATATTCTAAGTATAGATTTCAGTTGTCGCATTGTTTGTGTTCAGTAGTTGCGATCAGCAGTCACACTATTTTATGTTCAGCTGTTAGTTTGTTAATCAGCTGTTGGTTTTATCGTTCATCAGCAGTTGGTTCTCAGCTGTTGCATTATTTCGTTTTCAGCTGTTATATAGTTATGACCAGCGGTTGACTTTCATTGTTGTCAGCTGATGTATTAATTCATATTCAGCTGTTGGTTTTGTTCATCAGCTGTTGGTTTGTTCAACGACTGAAAGTCCTTGTTTAAGTTGCGTTGACATCTGTTTGACCAACAGAAATCTGATTTGTTTTTCTTCGTTGAGACTCTTACGTCTAATTCAGATTTCATCCTCTGTGTCTTCAATACTTCTTCAATTGATACAGAAAGTATAGATTCGAATTCCTTATTCATTTCCGCTTCAATTCGAAAGAATTATTCGATTCAATTGACAGTTTCAAGTAGAGCTTTTATTCAGTTTTCATCTTCGCAAGTTTTACAGAGAAATCCTTTGAAGTTCCAGAACATCATTGAACATAGAAAACCAGTAAATCGTACAAGAGAAAAGAAAACAGATTTTAAGAAAGAAAAGAAAGATCGGAACAATGTTTTAGAAATGTTTTAAGTTATGACAACAAAGAGGGTCCCTAGAGGAAGGGTGAGTGAGCGGCTGACGAACCGTGTGCCCTTTCAACAGAGGAAGGATCAGGTGTATAGGTCGACGGATCTGTATATCCCTTCACCATGAGCCATAGTGCTAAGAGACTGATATCAGGAGTTTGATCAAATGAATTGGACCAAATGTTTAAAGTGTTGTCATAATTTTAGACAATGAAAGAAGAGCGCAAGTGTGATTTTAATCACAACTCTAGAAATGTTTACTGAAAATGTTTTCAGAATTGATTATGTTTTATGCTTTCAGTTTATATCAGATTTCTCAGATATGTTATTGCGCTTGTTCATTCTAAAGCGTATTCAGACTTCAGTTATATATTCACATTTTCAGATTCCAGTTACAGTATCAGCTTCTATTGCATGATTTCTATATTCCAGATTTTACCTGCTGAGCCTTTGGCTCACTAGTTTTCATTGAGTGCAGATAATGAGCAGTAAGGAGCTGGAGGGAGATGATCAGAAAGGAATGATGTGTTTATTGTGGACAACAGATTTCATTGTTCCTTTCAGACCTTGTTTAGTTGTACAGAAACTCTAGTCGAAGTTTTGTAGTATCAGATTTCTATTTTCATTGCCTTGTAGAAATTCTGTACAGACTATATTTAACTATGTATACAGTTTCTTTTGAATCATCAGATTTCTATCATTTTAGCGTATGTATTGTTAATCAGATGTGAAATAGTTCCGCGTCTTTTTATTCTTCACGTCTGAGTTCCTTCAACAGATATGAGTTGTGTTTATTCACACTTTAGTCTAGAAAGTTAGTAACGACTGGTTATGTCATCAAGATCGAAATTTCTGGGTCTTTCAATTCGAACCCCAAAACTTCTAAATCCTGTTAAGAAAAGTCCGATCGTTACAGTTGGTATCAGAGCATGGTCCTTGAGATAAACACACTTCCAGTCTGAGCAGATCTCTCCAGCCGCTTCTAAATTTGTGAATTTTAATTCATGTTCTAGCATAAAGTAATCTCTCATATAGAATTGTGGTGGGTTTGGGCTACCCTTACAGATATGTCAGAAAGAGGTAGAGGAAGAAGAAGTTTTACAGAAGGAGATAGTGAATCTGACGTAATTAACCCCGTTCTCAATACCATGGCTCAGTTGTTAGAGCGCTTAGTTGACAAAACCACTAATGGGAATGGTCAAACCTAAGGAAGAATAGTTAGCCGTGAGGATCCGCAGGAGAGGTTTAGAAGACAGAGACCTCAGGAATTTTCTGGCACTACTGATCCTCTTATAGAAGAAAGCTGGATCAAGTCCATAGAGGTGATTTTTGATTATCTGCAGCTGACCGAACTAGAAACACCTCGGTGTGCGATTTACATGCTGAGAGGAGATGCTATGATATGGTGGGAAGGATCCAAGTTAACAGTGGACTTGGAAATTCTTACTTGGGAAGAATTTAAGAGAGTGTTCTGTGAACAAGACTTCACGGTGGATGTAAGACAACAGTTGCAGAGTGAGTTTTTAACCCTTAAGCAGGGAGAGGTGTCTATGCGGGATTATATCCGTAAATTTGAGAGAGGTTGTTATTTTGTTCCTTTGATTGGGACAAATGCAGATATTAAGCTACAACATTTCGTTGATGGGTTGAAGCCGATGATTAGGCATGATGTTAGATTGGCAGAACCCATAGATTATAGATCGGCTGTGAATAAGGCCCTATGGGCAAAACAAGACTGGAAAGCAATCGAAGAAGAGAGACAGTTGAAAAGACAAGCTTTCCAACAGGACCGTAGGCAAAATAAGAAACCGAATAATAACCAGCAGGATTCTCAAGAAAAAGGACCAATAGTTGTTTAGCCTATCTCTGCAGTCCCTAATTTAGGGATTAGGCCTCCATGTCCAACTTGTAAGAAAAACCATACAGGCCAGTGTGTTTTTGTCCAGAAGGTGTGTTATACATGTGGCAAGCCAGGCCACATGTCTAGAGATTGTTCCCAGAAGCGACCACTTATAACTAGTAGAGCTTATATAATGACAGCTGAAGAAACTCCAGCAGATACCTTGGCAGCGACGGGTAAGATTTTGTTGCCAACATGTTTACAATAGCATTGCTAGATTCTGGTACAACTCATTCTTTTGTATCAGATAGGTTGTTAAGAAATTGATAGTTAACCTAGAAGAGATAAAAGTAGAGTACTATGTTCAGATCCCTTTGAGTTAGAGTTTACTATTGATTTGGTACCAGAAGCTGTTCCAATTTTTAAGCCTCTGTATAGATTGCCCCTAAGAAAAATAAAAAGATCAGTTCCAGGATTTGTTAGGCAAGATTTTCGTCAGAACCAGTACTTTGCCGTGAGGAGTTCGAGTTTGATTCCCGTATGTTTATTATTGTTCATCTTCCGGTGGATGGTAATATCGGAACTTGACGCTATGTAATCGGTAGTTGTTAGTCGAATCAGTATAAATCTGGTTTGATAGACAACATCTGATAGCGTAGCTGTCGTCTGATGTTGCAACACCAAGTTCTTATTCAGATTTCGTTTTCTATGTCAGCGATTGAATTTCATATTTAAATTCAGAAGTTACATTTCAGCTGTTGCATCAGTTTTGTAAATAGTTGTTGCATTTGTTGAAATCAGCAGTTGCACTGTTCATAATCAGCAGTTGCATTCCATCGTTTTGACCAGCAGTTGCACTGTTCATATGTCTATTTGTTGTGCAAACAACATCGTTTCATTTATTTAGAGTCACGATTGATAACAGATATTCTTACGTCTGTTTATTCATGTAAGCAGATCTTCTTACGTCATCATATCTGTTTCCTAATTCAACGACATAGTTTCATTTACTACGTCTGTTTCATAGTCACGTCTGTTTGTATATATATATGTTGGTGAATAGTAAAGATCTGTTTTGTTTCCAAATACTGTTCCACTTTGTTGCGTCTGATTTCATTTCAGAGATTCGTCTCTTATAGTTAAATTCGATGCTCAGATAGGAACCTATTTAAGTAGCGTTAGACTTAACTTATGAAGAAGTTCTAGCATGGATTCTTTCAAGAGAAAACCGTAAGTTAAGAAATAGAACTATCCCTATGATTAAGATGCAGTGGGTAAATCACACTGAAAGAGAAATTATGTGGGAAAGTGAGTCTGATATTTATAGAAAAGCTACCCAGATCTCTTCAAGTAAGAAATTTCGAGGACGAAATTCTTTTAAGGGGGGTAGATTGTAATGGCCAGATATTTTAAAGGCCATAATTAGAAAGTTATGAGATTTGAGGGATTACAATGCTATTCTATTTAACTCTTGATTTAATCGAGTTTCAGATTTCAGTTATGTACTGTTTTGCTTTCTTCTTTTAAAAGATAAATTTTAGATTTCATAAATGCGTTAATTCAGATTTCATGTTTACACAATTATCAGCCTTCATTATGTTTTGGTTTGATATCCAGATGTTAGAATGCAATAACAGTAGATGTCTAGTCAATTCCTGCAAGCCAATCGAATCCTTTGTTTTAATTAAAATCATTTGGTTTCCATGTGCATCATTTTCATTTTAAAACAGAGTACGCTTTTAGAAGATTTTGGCATATTGATTTAAATGCGTTTCTTCTCTAGGCATTTACAAATCATATATATATAGGATGTTGGCTGCTTCATGCATCATTATCTTTGAATCAAATTTCTTTTAAGCGGTGCTCTCTCTCAAGAAACCGAACAAAAGACTTTTAAAGTTTTTCGAAGGAGACGATCGGAGTGTTAGTGGTTGGCTGGATTTCTACTGCGGTTGTGTTAAAGAATTCAGGCAAGTAAACTCTGTTTCTTTCTCACTCAGTGAAAGCATATATTCAGTTTTGTTTGCATGTTTATATGAGATTTTAAAGTATGGAAGAAAACTTCGGTTGTTCTTCAAAACCAGAAAAGTTTATGCTATGTTTTTATGAAAGTTGCGTTTTACTGTATTTTGATCCAGAAATGTTTTAGAAAATGGTTTGGTGATGTTCATCCAGTAGTTTCTTGAGTTTTCTTCAGAAATTCCATCAAAGTAGCTTACAAGTAGCTTATTCGATTATTTCCAGAAATTTCTTGAGATATTTTGAATTCTTCAGACGAAGGAAACCGTTGTAGTTCATGTTCTTCCACACGGTTGTCTGAAATCTGGTTCTTATATCACGACTGATATTTCTTTGTTGAAAATATTCTAAGTATAGATTTCAGCTGTCGCATTGTTTGCGTTCAGTAGTTGCGATCAGCAGTCGCACTATTTCATGTTCAGCTGTTAGTTTGTTCATGAGCTGTTGGTTTTATTGTTCATCAGCAGCTGGTTCTCAGCTGTTGCATTATTTCGTTGTCAGTTGTTGTATAGTTCATGACCAGTTGTTGACTTTGTTTGTTGTCAGCTGATGTATTAATTCATATTCAGCTGTTGGTTTTGTTCATCAGCTGTTGGTTTGTTCAACGACTGCAAGTCCTTGTTTAAGTTGCGTTGACATCTGTTTGACCAACAGAAATCTGATTTGTTTTTCTTCGTTGTGACTCTTACGTCTAATTTAGATTTCATCCTCTGTGTCTTCAATACTTCTTCAATTGATACAGAAAGTACAGATTTGAATTCCATATTCATTTCCGCTTCAATTCGAAAGAATTATTCGATTCAATTGACAGTTTGAAGTAGAGATTTTATTCAGTTTTCATCTTTTCAAGTTTTACAGAGAAATTCTTTGAAGTTCCAGAACATCATTGAACATAGAAAACCAGTAAATCGTACAAGAGAAAATAAAATAGATTTTAAGAAAGAAAAGAAAGAGCAGAACAATATTTCAGAAATTTTTTAAGTTATGACAACAAAGAGGGGCCCCAGAGGAAGGGTGAGTGAACGGCTGACGAACCGTGTGCCCTTTCAACAGAGGAAGGATCAGGTGTATAGGTCGACGGATCTGTATATTCCTTCACCATGAGCCATAGTGCTAAGACACTGATATCAGAAGTTTGATCAAACGAATTGGACCAAATGTTTAATGTGTTGTCATAATTTTAGAAAATGAAAGAAGAGCGCAAGTGTGATTTTAATCACAGCTCTAGAAATGTTTAAAGAAAATGTTTTCAGAATTGATTGTGTTTTATGCTTTCAGTTTCTATCAGATTTCTCAGATATGTTATTGCGCTTTTTCATTCTAAAGCGTATTCAGACTTCAGTTATGTATTCAGATTTCAGATTCCAGTTACAGTATCAGCTTCTATTGCATGATTTCGTTATTCCAGATTTTACCTGCTGAGCCTTTGGCTCACTAGTTTTCATTGAGTGCAGATAATGAGCAGTAAGGAGCTGGAGGGAGATGATCAGAAAGGAAGGATGTGTTTATCGTGGACATCAGATTTCATTTTTCCTTTCAGACCTTGTTTCGTTGTACAGAAACTCTAGTCGTAGTTTTGTAGTATCAGATTTCTATTTTCATTGCCTTGCAGAAATTCTGTACAAACTCTATATTTAACTATGTATATAGTTTCTTTTGAATCATCATATTTCTATCATTTTAGCGTATGTATTGTTAATCAGATGTGAAATAGTTCGACGTCTTTTTATTCTTCACGTCTGAGTTCCTTCAACAGATATGAGTTGTGTTTATTCACACTTTAGTCCAGAAAGTTAGTAACGACTGGTTATGTCATCAAGATCGAAATTTCTGGGTCTTTCAATTCGAACCCCAAAACTTCTAAATCCTGTTAAGAAAAGTCCAGTCGTTACATATAACCAACCAGTACACACGACCATTAACTGTACAAAAAATCCAAAGAAAAAATCGAAACAAAATATCAATGAATTAATCGATGATTTTAATAGTGATACTAGCACCTTTACAAAAGACGAAACCGAAACTGAAAATGAAAATCCTACCAAGGGCATCTGCCATCTATGTGTCATTTCAAAAGATAAAAAAGAAGCAATCCTAGTAAAGCAGATTCCCGATCCCGAAACACAAAAACAATATCTTCACAAATTAAAAGATTTAATTATTGATGAAGAAAGTTGTGAAGGTCCAGAAATTTAGCTCTCGAAAATTTGTCCCACGGAAAAAAGTTATTAATTA
Source organism: Dorcoceras hygrometricum (assembly GCA_001598015.1). NCBI lineage: Eukaryota > Viridiplantae > Streptophyta > Magnoliopsida > Lamiales > Gesneriaceae > Dorcoceras > Dorcoceras hygrometricum. The sequence continues at coordinate 308,981 of KV000205.1, read as the reverse complement.
CGATGGTCAACTCAGCTGGTCAACATTCGACTCAGTTGGTCAACAGTCAACTCAGCTTTGGAAAATTCAACTCAGCTTTGACTAAGTAAACTCAGCTCACGAATTTCAACAAGCTACTACACGCGTACAGATCAGATTACATCTCGAAAACCAACCATCAACAATCGTAACTGCCGATTTATGAAGATTTATGGCCAAGTACCTGCCCAATTCAATGCTTAATTATGACCATAAAGTTGTGATTAATGGTAAAAAAAATGTGACCGCTTCAAATTCTCCAACCTCTCCTATATATAACACACTTCAAAGATAAAGAATTCACTCTATAAACATCAAGAAATTCTGTCAAATTCGTTCAAGAGGCAGCCCCATTTCAAAAACAATATGTTGATGTTTTGAGTGTTCCAGCATCAATCTGAAGGCTAATGTTCGGAACCTATTTCCACTGCTTCAGTTTTTAGAATCCGATCTCCACCTTCCAGAATTTTCTCATTTATGTTCTGAATACTAGGTAAAGGTTCCCTCCAATCCAACGGCTATACTGCTGTAAATCAAATTCGCAATAATGCTGCACATATTACATGTGAGGAAGCTGCAGCTTCTGTTTATCATCCTACAGATTTCAATGACCTCGATATCCAATCTCCACCGTTCAGATTTTGCTTCATTATCTTTTACATATGGTGTCCAAATTTCATTCCAATGCAACTGGTAGAATTTTGTGAAAGGCCTTTTCCATATTCTGTACAGATTCTATAAGAGAGATCTACAGCTCTTGTCCATCACTTAGAAATGGCTGCAAATTTCCCTCGAAAAACGATATTGATCGTTCAAAATTTATTTAATCATGTTTCACATATTTTGTTAAAATTTCATCCTGATCCAAAGGTTAGATTTTACCGAAATATCTTTTCAATATTACCATACCGATTATATACGTCAAAACTATAGCTTCAATTCACCGTCCCAATATGGATTCAAGTGGCTTAAAAGTCCAATCTTTTCCGTTCACAATTTCTTTTTTTCCTTTTGTGAACAATCCAACCAACTTTGGGCCTAATCCGACAGTGACATATACTGAAGACGCATATGAAACTATATTCGTGATCGTCTTCGAGTAGCAACCATCTACTGAATCAAGCATTGCCACCACATTTCTCATATTTTGAGCAGTAATCAAGTATGTGGGCTTTTGTTATATATATTATTTTGAAATATTATTCATGCTAAATTCTGTCTTGAATTATCATTCGAGTTTTTGTTTCGTGTCAAACTCATGCTATGATCATGCTCTGTTTTAGCACTGATATTTCTTTCGTAATATGGGTCTACGAAATATTCCGCACTCTGAGTTACTAGGTGTAACTTTGGCCTAGACCCCTTAGAGGAGTAAAATTAGGGACTGATCAGTAAACCATAGAAACGAAGTAATTATCAGTGCTACCTGTTCTCTGTTATATGCTCTGCTCTGTTCAGTGTCCTTGAAATGTTTCCTAATTCAGTTCAGTTGTATATATATGTATATTTTTGTTATGCTCAAATGGTTCCCCCACTTACTGAGTGTTTCCCCAAACACTCACCCCTTACTTCTCCCACCCAGATAAAAATGAAGAACAGGTTGAAGAGGACGAACTAGAGATGTTCTGGGCTGGTGAAGACTTAGTATTGGTTAATATAATTTCTCTTCCGCAAACTTTGAATTTCAATTGTAAAGACGATCATTTTGATTATGTAATAGACTGGTTTTTGAGCTGTACTATGAGGCTTGATGTTTTGTAATGAATAATTATCAAACATCGCCGGTGTTCACATCCAGGCCCGTTCTTGGGGCGTGACATTTTAGTGTTATCAGAGCTAACCAGGTTCATAATCCGGCTGGAAGTTCGAGCAGAAAGAGTTCTGATTCATCCAACGGAATGATTTTTACCGAAAGATCATCTTTATTCGGAAAGTTAAGTTTCTTTCTCAAAGTGATATTTTTACGGAAATCTCAACTTTATTCAAAACATTCATATCTCCGCTAAATTTCAATTTGATCCGGAAATTTCAATTTCTTCCAACTTCCCTATTCATCCGCAAATTTCATTTCATCTGATTTTTTCTGATTTTACTCGGAAAGTTCAGTTCCATCCGAAAAATTTTGCTGTCATCCGATTTTTTGGATGTTTTACTTTTTTCGGGATAATTTTCCTTTATTCGAAAATCTTCTATTCCATCCTCTAGAATTAATGAAATTATTTATCGTTAAATATTTTCTTAATCCGGATAAACTTTTAGTTCATCATCTAGATTTCTTTGATCTGTTTGAGTTAGTTTCTCCAGAAGAATATCCTTACCAGGTTGAGTTTTTTTTTCATTCATTTGCTCGACCATAATCTTTTTCTTCTGTTCAGCAAATCCTTATAGCTTACCTCCATGAAATGATATGGAAATCCCCTATTGTCATTTCATCATCACTTATTCCATAAAATGATTCCTTCTTCCCATACCCATGCTACAATCACCATTCATATGAAGCAGATACCATTTAACAATCAAACTAGAGTGATTCGTCGTCCTAAACCAAACCTATACGCGAACCGGATACCATCAAAGAAGAGCTGGAGATCATAGTTAACCACATTCATCGTGAGATAATAAGAGAACTCAAGTTTCAAGGACGAAACTTCTTTTAAGGAGGGAGGAATGTGAAAACCCAAAAATTTAGCTCTTGGAAATTCGGCCCACGGAAAAAAAAAATTCTTAATTACGATGGTCCACTCAGCTTTGGAACAGTCAACTCAGCTGGTCAACAGTCAACTCAGTTGGTCAACAGTCAACTCAGCTTTGACTAAGTCAACTCAGCTCACGAATTTCAGCAAGCTGCTACACGTGTACAGATAAGATTTCATCTGGAAAGCCAACCATCAACAATCATAACTGCCGATTTATGGAGATTTATGGCCAAGTAACCGTCCAATTCAGTGCCTAATTATGACCATAAAGTGGTGATTAGTGGTAATAAAAATGTGACCGCTTCATATTCCCCAACCTCTCCTATATATAACACATTTCAAAGATGAATAATTCACTGGATAAACATCAAGAAATTCTGTCAAATTCGTTCAAGAGGCAGCCCCATTTCAAAAACAAGATGTTGATGTTTTGAGTATTCCAGCATCAATCTAAAGGCCTAATGTTTGGAACCTATTTCCACTGCTTCAGTTATTAGAATCCGATCTCCACCGTCCAGAATTTGCTCGTTTATGTTCTGAATACTAGGTAAAAGTTTCCCACCAATCCAAAGGTTATATTTCTGTAAACCAAATTCGCAAGAATGCTGCACAGATTATATGTGAGGAAACTGCAGCTTCTGTTTATCATCCTAAACAGATTTCAAATGACCTCGATATCCGATCTCCACCATTCCGATTTTGCTTCGTTATCTTTTAAATATGGTGTCCAAATTTCATTCCAATGCAATGGTTAGATTTTTGTGAAACTCCGTTCCATAATTCTGTACAGATTCCATAAGAGAAATCTGCAGCTCTTGTCCATCACTTAGAAACAGCTGCAAATTTCCCTCTAAAAACGATCTTCACCGTTCAAACGTTATTTCATCATGTTTCATATATTTTTTCAAATTTCATCCTGATCCAAAGGTTAGATTTAGCAAAATAACTTTTCAATATTACCGTACCGAACGACACAACAATAGCTTCTATTCACCGTCCCAATATGGATTCAAATGGCTTAAAATCCAATCTTTTCCGTTCAAAATTTCCTTTTTTTTCCTTTTGTGAACAAGCCAACCAACTTTGGGCCTAATCCGACAGTTCCGTATACTGAAGACGCATATGAAACTATATTCGTGATCCTCTTTTAGTAGCAACTAGATATTGATCAAGCATTGCCACCAAATTTCTCATATGTTGGGCAATAATCAAGTAAGTGGGCTTTTGTTATATATATTCGTTTAATATTATTCATGATAAATTCTGTCTTGAATTATCATTCGATTTTTCGTTTCGTGTCAAACTCATGCTATGATCTATGCTCTGTTTTAACACTGATATTTATTTCGCAATATGGGTCTACGAAATATTCCGCACTCTGAGTTACTAGGTGTAACTATGGACTCGACCCCTTAGAGGTGTAAAAATTAGGGACTGATCAGTAAACCATAGAAACGAAGTAATTATCAGTGCTACATGTTCTCTGTTATATGCTCTGCTCTGTTCAGTGTCATTGAAACGTTTCCAAGTTCAGTTCAGTTGTATATATATGTATATTTTTGTTATGCTCGAATGGTTCCCCCACTTGCTGAGTGTTTCCCCAAACACTCACCACTTACTTCTCCCACCCAGATAAAAATGAAGAACATGTTGAAGATGACGAACAAGAGATGTTCTGGAGCTGGTGAAGACTGAGTATTGGTTAATGTAATCTCGCTTCCGCAAACTTTGAATTTCAATTGTAAAGACGATAATTTTGATTATGTAATAGACTGGTTTTGAGCTGCACCATGAGACTTGATGTTTTGTAGTGAATAATTATTAAACATTGCCGGTGTTCACGTCCAGGCCCGTTCTTGGGGCATGACAAAAGTTCCAAACGAAATCCTATTAAAGAACATTTTATTTTAAGTACATTATTCGATGAATATCCCCAACAGAGTATTCTTAAACAAATAACTACAAAATATTTACAAACAGAAATTAACCTACTCAAAAAAAAAGTTAATCAGCTTCAAAAAGATCTATTCTCTTTGCGAGAAAAAGATATTGAAACATACTAAACCTCTGATTAGTCCTCACGACTCGAAACGTCATTGAGACTCTACATGAGAGACGTCTCACTTTGACCCGTTTGTCGACTCACTTGGGGTCATCAGGCGGCGGGATTGGGTGAGACCCCGATGCATGTAGGAGTCGATGCATCGTTGTCGAGGATTTACCGCTCGCAGACATGCGTGGATATCCTATGCTATCTGAGGGGATAATAGTGTGTAAATCTCTGGCCAGAGTATTAGAAGTGTTTTAGGTAAATGTGTTTACCTAGTTACACTCGCGATGTCACTATTCGATCTCCAAGATGTACGCAGAGTTATCGGATCTTTAGCGACTCTCGATTTACCAATGGTCGTCGATCTGATCGGGATATATGAATTGAAAGGACCGTACTGTACGCTAACCACGACCAACTGGTTCTTGCAGGCACTATCAGTGATACCTAGGGGATCATGGGGCGATGTTTCTAGACGCTCTTATCATGATCCGATGGGCAAGTTCGGAATTGTGATTCCGGAGCCACAATGGTTGTGGGCCCACGGCTAGCTGTATCCCTGAACCATTGAGGGTCACACAAGTACTGGATTCGAGATTTCCGCACGGATACTGAGCTCAATGTGTTGAGCATGAGAAGCTAACCACGACCAACTGGTCTTGCAGGCACTATCAGTGATACCTAGGGGATCATGGGGCGATGTTTCTAGACGCTCTTATCATGATCCGATGGGCAAGTTCGGAATTGTGATTCCGGAGCCACAATGGTTGTGGGCCCACGGCTAGCTGTATCCCTGAACCATTGAGGGTCACACAAGTACTGGATTCGAGATTTCCGCACGGATACTGAGCTCAATGTGTTGAGCATGAGAAGTGGATTTTTGGGAGTGCGACTTCCTAAAAGTCAACAGGGGTCAAATCGTGATTTCCGCTGTTGAGGGGCAAAACGGTCATTTTGCACTGGGGTTCTGAAAAATGCTTTTTTAGATCATAGTATTCAGTTTTGGAAACTGAGTCGTTTCTTCCGATCTGATCGACGATAGGAGTTATGATGAAGTCACGGTGATAGGGATGAACCGAATGTTCATCCGTTGGACCCGGGCCCGTTGGGCCGGTTCAAGTCTATCATGAGTCTACTTAATGTAGACTTAGGCTTCATAACTAATAACATGCATCACAACCCTAACCCTAGCTCAAAAGTGGCCGCCCCCTCTCCTCTCTCAAAAGCCGCCGCCGCCTAGCGCCGCCGTCGCCTTGCTTCGCCGGAATTTGTTCCGGCCAACTTGACGAGGAGAATCCGCCAGTGCCGATCTCGTCAGGCCTTCTAGTGCAGGCTGACGAAGGAGTCTCCCTTCCGGTCGTGGACGTGATTGACGTAATCTACCGCCGCCTACCGTGAAGTTCCGGTTTCCTCGCGAAACTGGTCGGAGCCAGGCACGAGTTGCCAGAAAGGTAACCCGAGAAACACCCTATGAATGGTCATAGCATGATTGATTTTGAATTGTATTGATCGTCTCCCGGCCCAATTTTTGTTCTTCCGCTGCCTCGCCGGGAGGCGTGATCCGGATCCGCCACGGTTCCCCAATGGGCATCTACTCTAAGAATCTGGCACTTGCCCTAAAGCCAACTACTCATCAGACGCAGTCCCATTGTTTCGCGATGTTTTTCAAACAACGCTCCAGGCAAGGGCTTCTTAAGTGGATCAGCAACGTTGTCCGCAGAGGCGACTCTCTCAACTGCTATGTCACCTCTAGCCACAATATCCCGGATTATGTGGTATTTCCTCAGTATGTGTTTGGATCTTTGGTGAGACCTAGGCTCCTTTGCTTGCGTAATGGCACCCGTGTTGTCGCAGTACACCGGGACTGGACCAACTACATTAGGAATGACGCCCAACTCTTGGACAAAATTCCTTATCCAAACGGCCTCCTTAGCAGCAGCTGATGCTGCGATGTACTCAGCCTCAGTGGTTGAATACGCGATGGTGTCTTGCTTGGAACTCTTCCAAAAGACAGCACCACCATTGAGCATGAATACAAATCCAGAGGTAGACTTCGAATCATCCACGTCACACTGGAAGCTAGAATCAGTGTAGCCTTCCAGTTTTAGTTCACCACCCCAATAGACCATGAACATATTCTTAGTCCTTCATAAGTACTTAAGAATATCCTTCACAGCCTTCTAATGCAATTGGCCGGGGTTGGCCTGGTAGCGGCTCGTGACACTCAGAGCATATGCGACATCCGGTCTAGTCGAGATCATGCCATACATAATACTACCTATTGCCGAGGCATATGGCACATAGGTAGGTGTCCTCTCTTGGACTCTTCCATAGAGAACCGCTTAAGTATGGTATCGATGTAGGTGGTTTGGGTGAGTCCGAGCATCCGTTTCGATCTATCCCGATACATCTGTATTGGAAGAATATAGGATGCTTCACCCATGTCCTTCATCGAAAATCTACTAGACAACCAGACTTTAGTTGACTGCAGCATTCCTACATCATTCCCAATGAGTAGAATGTCATCAACATAAAGTACGAGGAACGTAACAGCGCTTTTAACTACCTTCTTGTACACACATGGCTCCTCGGGATTCTTGATGAAACCAAATTCCTTAATTGTTTCATCGAATCTCAGGTTCCAACTTCGTGATGCTTGTTTGAGACCGTAGATCGATCTCTGAAGCTTGCATACCTTATGCTCGCTTCCAACAGATGTGAAACCCTCAGGCTGCGTCATGTATATCTCTTCCTTAATGTTTCCATTAAGGAACGCAGTTTTCACATCCATTTGCCATATCTCATAGTCGTACCATGCGGCTATGGCTAACAAGATTCTAATTGACTTGAACATTGTGACTGGTGATAAGGTTTCATCATAGTCAACACCTTGCCTTTGAGTGTAACCTTTCACGACCAGTCATGCCTTGTAGGTCATTACCTTACCATCAGGCCCAAGTTTCCTCTTGTTTACCCATTTACACCCAATAGGGACAATTCCTTCGGGAGGATTAACAAGAGTCCAAACTTGGTTAGTATGCAACGAGTCAAACTCAGACTGCATTGCTTCAAACCACAAATTAGAATCAGCATCGGAAATTGCCTACTTGAAAGTTCTTGGATCAGATCCAACAACTTGATCATCTTGATCATCTTCAAGGAGAAAACCATATCTCTCAGGATCCCTAGGAACCCTTTCGGATCTCCTAGGTGCGACCATTTCTGGTACCGGCTCTGGAGGTGCGGGAGACTCACCTGGTACTTTGATTGGATCTCGAACCTCTTCGAGTTCTACTATTCTGCCCTTTCTATCAAGTATAAATTCCCTTTCCATAAAGGTGGCATTCCTAGAAACAAACACTTTTGTTTCGCTCGGATAGTAGAAGTAGTATCCAATGGAATTCTTTGGATACCCAATGAAGTAGCATAAGATGGATCTCGTATCCAGCTTATCTCCCACTGTCTGCTTCACGTAAGCAGGACATCCCCAAATCCTCATGTATGAGTACTTGGGTGGTTTGCCCATCCATATCTCATATGGAGTCTTATCCACTGCCTTGGTGTGGACATTGTTCAACAACATTATCGCCGTTTCGAGTGCATAGCCCCAAAACGAGGTAGGAAGTTCAGTGAAGCTCATCATAGATCGAATCATGTCTACCAGGGTTCGATTACGACGCTCCGCTACACCATTGATCTGTGGTGTGGCCGGAGGGGTCCAATGTGCGAGAATCCCATTCTCTTTAGATAGACTTGAAATTCAGCACTCAAGTATTCGGCACCTCGATCAGATCGAAGTGCTTTGATACTTTTGCCTAATTGATTTTCTACTTCAGCCTTGAATTCTTTGAACCTTTCAAAGGATTCAGACTTGTGCTTCATTAAGTACAAGTACCCATACCTAGAGTAATCGTCGGTAAAGGTGATGAAGTATGTGTGACTGTATTTAGTACCAATACTAAATGGGCCACACACATCAGTATGGATCAAATCCAATAGGCCTTGAGCACGCTCACCCTTGCCCTTGAAGGGTTGCTTAGTCATCTTTCCCTTAAGACAAGACTCACAAGTCGGTAGGGAGTTAATTTCTGACAGATCAAACATGTCACTCCTAACTAACTTGTTCATCCTACTTAGGGAAATATGACCTAGCCTAGCGTGCCAAAGTTGTGCTGGGTTCAAGTTATCGTGTTTCCTTTTAATCGTTGTTGTATGTGCTTCGACATCGCGATTTGGAACGTCTTTTAATTTTAAGGTGTATAAATCGTTTTCGCGTTCCCCAATTTCAATTAAACATTCATTCTTGTAAATATTGCAAATCGAATTAGCAAACATACAAGAATATCCATCACTATCAAGCCTAGAAACAGAAATAATGTTCTTTATTAAATGGGGAACAAACAAAATGTTTCTCAATAACAACTTAAAATCAGAAGACAGAAATAAATAAACATCTCCTATAGCTACTGCAGCAACTCTTGCTCCATTGCCAAGTCTTAAGTGGGTCTCACCCTCTCTAAGACGTCGGCTTCTTGTCATCACCTGCAAATCATTGCAGATATGAGATCCACATCCGGTATCAAGTACCCAAGAAGTCAAACTAAGAGACATATTTATTTCAATATAGAACATACCTTTCGCAGTTCGCAACTGCTTGAGGTACTCCTTGCAGTTCCTCCTCCAATGCCCAGGCTTGTGGCAGTGGTGGCAAACATTCTCAGACTTGTTTGGCTTGGAAGCCTTTGCCTTTGGCTTCTTGGCGGACTTTTCCTCCTTCGCAGGAGTAGAACGCTTATTGCTCTTGCGTCTGGGCCCCTTCTTCGCAGAAGAGCCCATAAGGAGGAGGGGTTTGTTCTTCTTTATGGTTCCTTGAAAACACTACAAGCATGTTAACCACCTCTTCAAGGGTGGCTGGCAGCTTGTTCATGTTGAAGTTGACCACAAAGGGGTCAAATGCAGCGGGTAGTGAGAGGAGAAGTACATCCACCGAAAGCTCGTGTGGAAGTGCGATATCAAGGCCCGACAACTTTTAAACGAGCCCAATCATACGAACCTCATGCTCGCGGACCGAAGTCCCATCACGCATGCGGTTTGTCATAAGATCCTTGACAGCCGTGAACCTCTCATGTCGAGAGTTCTCCCCGTACAGTTATTTGAGATGAATAAGTATGTCAGCAGCATACTTTGTCTTCTCAAAGCGCCGTTGCATTTCATTGGACATTGACGCCATCACATAGCATCGAGTTTTAACCTCATCGTCCCACCATTGTTTAAGCGTAACCAGCTCCTCAGGGCTGATATCGGCAGGGGATTCCTTCGGAGGACTCTTCTCTATCGCATAAAGAAGTTTCTCCGAAGCCAATACAAGATTGAGGTTGCGGAGCCAGTCTTGGTAGTTCAGACCGGTGAACCTGTTGCTATCCAGTATAGCAGCGAGTGGGTTTTTCATCGAAACCATTTTACAATGCAGTAATACTGAAAAGGAAAGCAGACATACATCACTAACTATATATAAAATAATCTCTAAGACATAAAACAAGGTCGTTATGTTCTATGAATTACCCTCCCACTATTTTAACGATTTCACCACCTTATAATGAAATCGAGAAAGAAAGTTTCTTTAGTGGGTACACGGAGCCCAATCAAGCGATCATGGACCCGAATAATATCAGCCATCCATGACCCCCAAAAGGTAGTTTCCGATTGCAACCGCTGCAACCTCCATGTATTCACCTCACGTCCAGTAAGGGCCCAATAATATGACGCCGTTTACTATCATGTGTCAAGATGACCCATCAATGTTGAGTCGTGAAGGACGGTCTCCTTAACGTCCCCAATAATATGAGCCAACGTTAAAGGGAGTTCCAATCGAACTCACAACAATTGTCAATGACGTGGACAGCTTTCCGGCATACATGACCCCGTCAATAATATGAGCCGGGCCATGTATACGGGTAGCATCGACGTACACCCATTGTTGATGGAAGGTAGGGAAATTTAAACAAATTTAAATACCCTTTAGTTTATCGAATAAACATTTATCTTGATATTAGTTTTAAATCATATTTAAAACGAGGGATTTTATTTTCGAAAATTTGGTCTCATGCATTTATTTTAAATCAAATTTAAAACATGCGGATTCAACTAACTATATATCACATATATAAAAACATTGGGATGATCGATCGCGAGAGCTATGCGGTCCATGGTTGACAGCCACGGACCTGGGTCCAATCCTAGGGGTAATGCAATATGCAATGCAATCCTATTACAATGCTTCCGGTTTTACAGATCTTCGGTCTTCAATATTCTTGATCATCATTGTCCACCATCTTCGGATGTTCTCCCACGAAATCTAGTAATTTTACATTTAAATTTATCATGACATATAAGGGATACATTTATCAAGGGGTGGGAACGGGCCACAAACAGGCCCACTTTAAATGATAATCAAAATATTAATACAACCGAATCACAAAAACCTATCGCATACACCTAACAAATTGGGCACGGCTCTCGATCATCCCAATCATGCAGATAATCTAATTAACATGCATAAATTAAATAATCCAATTATTTATCCACAAAATCATATTTTAATTGCGAAATCGTATTTTATAAATAAAATCGTATTTTGTCGATAAAATCAAATTTTAATCAACAAAATCATATTAATTATAAAATCATATTTTACAATTAAAATCACATTTTGCTATTTTAATTGCATCATATTTGGGCCAAAACAATTTTTGGGCCCAAAAATCTCAAGATTTCAAAATCGACCAAAATGGGCCCGATATCGTATATCGG
>KV000205.1:281005-294451 GCA_001598015.1 Dorcoceras hygrometricum | reverse complement strand
CCGTAGGCCCACAACCATTGTGGCTCCGGAATCACAATTCCGGACTTGCCCATCGGATCATGGTAAGAGCGTCTAGCAACATCGCCCCATGATCCCCTAGGTATCACTGATAGTGCCTGCAAGAACCAGTTGGTCGTGGTTAGCATACAGTACGGTCCTTTCAATTCATATATCCCGATCAGATCAACGACCATTGGTAAATCGAGAGTCGCTAAAGATCCGATAACTCTACGTACATCTTGGAGATCGAATAGTGACATCGCGAGTGTAACTAGGTAAACACATTTACCTAAAACACTTCTAGTACTCTGGCCAGAGATTCACACACTATCATTCACCCAATCCCGCCGCCTGATGACCCCAAGTGAGTCGGGAAACGGATCAAAGTGAGACGCCTATCATGTAGAGTCTCAATGAAGTTTCGAGTCGTGAGGACTAATCAGTACAACCAAGACCTCGGACTTATCCACTCGACAAATGGTAACCACTTGGAAAGTCCGAACGAGGGTAGTTTGATAGATCACCAGGTCACTATCTATCTGCATGCTCAGAACATCACAATGTTCCCTACCAATGAAACATGGTACTTCGCATCGCAGATACTAGTCTCAAGCTCGGGCGGCCTTATCCTCATTTTGACGGCCCAATCGACTAGGAACTTGTTCAGAATACACAGTGACTATTAGATGTGTTTCACGATAGTCGTCATACCCACTATCACATCTAACATACACTATAGTGCATTCTAGGTCTTTACTCAACGCAATTGTTAATCATTATACAACACAATGAAAGTAAAGAACGCCATATAAATAAATGCGAATATCATATATAAAGATTGTCATATACAAGAGTCTATAAACCCACACGCCACAAGTTGGCTAGTTGGGCATCTACTCTAAAAGAAAGCAGATGTGGAATAAACATTTAGTAAAAGCTATAAATAAAAACCATAGCTTAAAGCATTAAAAATATCATCTCAACATCCGATTAAAAACTAACTGCAAGTATCCACAATCCACATCGCGCAAGCTAACGTAAAAATCAGAGTAATTAAAAACTGTTTGCGGAAAACTGAACATGTCTAAAGCAAAGGCATAAAATAACTGAGTGGTCACGGGGTAGCAGCCGCAGCGGAGCATCAGACGTCCTCACCGCCGGTCGGAGTAATATCATCATCATCATGCTCACCTGCACCATTTAAACCTTGTGAGCCTAAAGCCCCAGCATGCTGTATCCGCTAATAACAAGGTACATATATAAAACCAAATGCAGGCACATAAGTGTAGGAACATAATTTCAATGACATGCGTGCTTGAAAGATCTTAAAACTTCAAACATAATACAGTCGTACATACTTCATCATATAACATATATCTTAAGGCATGGCATAAACATAACGTAACTTAAAAGAACATGTGAGTCGTATCCATGATGTGAGAGCCATAATTCGATTGATCATTCTATAAACCAACGTACGTGGCGGTGTGGTTCACCCCGATGTCACACGAGGATCCCTATATGTCACACCTCTGTGCTGCCACTTCACCATGATGTCACACATGGCTACCCGGCTAACTCCCATCACTAAACTTTGCCCCACAACACATCAATCCCTCAAAATATTTTTCATTCATGCCTTAACATAACTTAAACTTTCATGATGCGTGCTTTCATAAAATCGTGCAACTTAAAAAAAATCTTGGCCCATCAATATATATTTAATTTCCTTAAAACATTTCATAGTCAACTACATAGCATAATATGTATATAATTAAATATATATTCATGGGCCTATGCATTATTTTCCTCGGCCCGGTCAAGGACTGGCTCAAGCGACTGACCCACTAATTCTAAGCCCAAGACCTCCACTAGACTTAAAATAATACTAACCCAACATAAACTTGGCCCAACCACAAAGGATCATCCCTTTAAAATCATTTGGGACTCGGCCCAACACCGTCAAAATAGGCTTAAAACTCATTTAAGATATCGGCCCAAAATCCACAAATTTGGCTTAAAGTCCAATTTACTAAAAAATTCATTAACTTAAAATAAATTTTGACTTAAAATCATTGACCCGAAATAATTTCAACCAAGAATAAATTTTAACTTAAAACATTGACTTGACCCGATAAAAATGACTCGGACTTTAAAAAATAAAATTACCCGGCCCAAAAATAAAATAACTCGGACCGGACTTAAAATATTTGACTCGAGACTCGATGAACTGCCCCGGTCCAACTGAACCAGCCCGAACCGGCCCAATTGAACCGAGCCAAATCATCAACCCTACACGCACTACTCACACACACCACCATGCGCCGCGAGCAGCCGACACATGCCGATGTAAACCTCCCTGCTCCGGCCACCCTGGCCTGAGCCCCGCCGGATGGACCACCACTAGGTCCAACCGGTCATGACCTGACCAGCCTTGGTCCAAGCCATGCACCGCACGGCTCGAACAAAGGCAAGGATACGCGACGCATGTCGCGCCCCACGCGTGCGTCACTCCACTCATCATGGTTGTTCCTACGTCCAGCCTCTATATCCTCTTCTAGGGACCACCTCTAGCCCTTCCTAGGACCACCATGAACCACCCAAGGTCGTGCCATAAACCCTCAAGCAGTCCATCAACCGAGGCCATGCAAGAAATTCAAAACCGTGAGATGCAACGTGTGAGAATACATGAACATGATCATATGCGTAAAGATCTGAAACATTCACACAAAAGTCATGCATAATCTTTGCAAAACAGTAAATATTATGATCTAAATGGTGAGAAAAGAAAGAATAAAACATGCCTTGATCGAAAAGAAGTGGATATACGCGTTACTAGAGCGGAGGACAATTGAGAAGACCAACACCATTGAGTTTCAATCAAAACCTTGCAAGTTTCGGCCACCTATGGGGGAGAATAGGCTGAAGTCGGCTGATGAGTGGGGAGGTTAGGTTAATTTCGAATAGTGGAGAAGGGTGAGTGTGCAAAACAGTAAATATTATGATCTAAATGGTGAGAAAAGAAAGAATAAAACATGCCTTGATCGAAAAGAAGTGGATATACGCGTTACTAGAGCGGAGGACAATTGAGAAGACCAACACCATTGAGTTTCAATCAAAACCTTGCAAGTTTCGGCCACCTATGGGGGAGAATAGGCTGAAGTCGGCTGATGAGTGGGGAGGGTTAGGTTAATTTTCGAAATAGTGGAGAAGGGTGAGTGAAAAGTGTACAAAAAAATCCCTCCAACTTGTTTTATTAAAGAAATAAAAGGCCTATTCCAATACTAACCCTCCTCTAATTAAAAAGGCTTAAAAATATATAAAGTTCAGATTTCAAGCCTTTAATTTTCGTAATATAAGGCCTCTAAAATTTAAAAGTGTAGTAAAAGTCATAAAAATAGCCCGTATAGGCGAAAAACGGGTCCCCCTCGGTAATCGTGCATAAAATCTCATTTTTTTGGGAAATGGTGCATAAAATAAAAATATTTTGCTTTAAAATATGTCTAAGGGCTAAAACATTTAAATATTTTCGATTTGGTCATCTCCGGACTCGTCCTCGCTTACCGGAACTCAAACGGTACCGTAAAGTGACATGCACAAGTAAAGTATAAAATCATCATGTAAACACATAAATGACATGAAAATCATGCTAACACAAGGTTTTCCCCCTATTCATGCATTCAATTCAACGTAATTAGGATTTTTGGGCGTTACAACTCTCCCCCCCCTTAAAAAAATTTCGTCCTCGAAATTAAGTTACGTACCGAAAAGCTCTGATAGCGCGTCCGCATATCGGCCTCGGTCTCCCAGGTAGCCTCGTCTAGCGAGTGATTCTACCACCGAACCTTGACCATCGGAATCCTCCGCACTCTAAGCCTGCGCTCCTCTCGTGCTAAGATCTGAAATGGTCGCTCCTCAAAGGATAAGTCTGGTGCCAACTGAAGCTGCTCAAAATCTAGCACATGAGATGGATTCGGGACATACTTTCGTAGCATCGAAATATGGAACACGTTATGTGCTGCTGACAGACTGGGTGGTAATGCTACGCGATATGCTAACGTACTGACCCTCTCCAAAACCTCAAACGGTCCAATGAATCTCGGACTGAGCTTGCCTCTCCGGCCGAAACGCATCATGCCCTTCATAGGCGATATCCTCACAAATACATGGTCCCCTACTGCCAACTCCAGATCTCTTCGCCTATGATAGGCATAACTCTTTTGACGACTCTGAGCTTTCCTCATCCGATCTCGTATCCTGGTCACAATATCAGCTGTCTGCTGTACCATCTTTGGTCCAGTCAAAATCCTCTCGCCAACCTCATCCCAATGCACGGGAGACCTACACCTCATCCCGTACAAAGCCTCATAAGGAGCCATCCCAATCGATGCCTGAAAACTGTTATTGTACGTGAACTCCACCAAGGGCAATCTAGAATCCCACGTACCCTGGAAATCTATCCCACAGGCTCTCAGTAAATCCTCTAGAATCTGGATGACTCTCTCCGACTGACCGTCTGTCTGCGGGTGAAAAGCCGTACTGAAAGATAGCTTGGTCCCCAAAGTAGCGTGCAAGCTCCTCCAAAATGCAGACGTAAACCTGGAATCCCTATCTGACACAATGGAGACTGGTATGCCATGCAGCCTGACAATCTCTCTAATGTATAGCTCTGCATACTAAGTCAATGTGAAAGTTGTCTTCACCGGTATAAAGTGTGCGGACTTGGTGAGTCGATCCACAATCACTCAAATCGCCGTAAAGCCTCTGGGACTCCTGGGTAAACCAACCACAAAATCCATCGTGATGTTCTCCCATTTCCACTCAGGGATAGGGAGTGGTTGTAGCAATCCTGCTGGTCTCTGGTGCTCTGCCTTGACCTGCTGACAGGTCAAACACTCTGATACAAACCGTCCGATATCTCTGTTCATCCCTGGCCACCAGTAAAGTGTCTGCAAATCCCTGTACATCTTCGTACTCCCTGGGTGAATGGAATACGTCGATGCATGGGCCTCTGATAAGATCTCAGCTCTCAACTGCTCAGTATTGGGTACCCACATGCGACCCCTGAAACGAGTAATCCCATCCTCGACTGTGTCCAAACCTCGTCTTCTAGCTTCGTCTCTCTGTCTCAACTGTTGTAACTGCTCATCTGCAGCCTGGCCGTCCCTAATCCGATCTCGAAGAGTCGGCTGAACTGTGAGTGCTGTGAGGCTAGGCGCACAGCCTCCTGAATAAAACTCCAACCCAAATCTCTGAATCTCGGTCTGTAGTGGTCGCTCAACTGATAAACACGCCACCCCTGAAGTCTTCCGGCTCAAAGCGTCTGCTACCACATTAACTTTACCTAGGTGGTAGTTAATGTCTCAATCGTAGTCCTTAACTAACTCCATCCATCTAAGCTACCTCATATTCAACTCCTTCTGGGTGAAGAAGTACTTGAGGCTCTTATGGTCAGTGAAAATCTGACACTTCTCGCCGTACAAATAGTGTCTCCAAATCTTCAGTGCGAACACTACTGCTGCAAGCTCCAGATCATGCGTCGGATAGTTCTGCTCATAACTCTTCAGCTGTCTCGACGCATACGCAATAACCTTACCTCCCTGCATCAGAACTACACCCAAACCTCTCAAAGAAGCATCTGTATAAACCACAAACTCCTCGCAGTCCACTGGCATAGCTAATACTGGTGCTGAAGTAAGGGCCTCCTTCAGCTGATCAAAGCTCCTCTGACACTCGGCGCTCCACACATACTTCGCATTCTTCTTGGTCAAGGCTGTCAAGGGCACTGAAATAGAAGAGAAGCCCTTGATAAATTTGCGATAGTAACCTACCAAAGCCCAAGAAACTGCGAATCTCCGCTGCATTCTTCGGAATCCCCCAGTTCTGCACTGCTTCCACTTTCGATGGGTCAACAGAAATCCATCTCTCGACACAATGTTCCCTAAGAAAGCCACCTGCTCCAGCCAAAACTCGCACTTGCTGAACTTGGCGTATAACTTGTGCTCCCTCAAATTCTGTAAAGCCGTCTGCAAGTGCTGCCTATGCTTCTCAAAGCTCCTCGAATAAATCGGAATATCGTCGATGAACACAATGATTAACTGGTCTAGATACAGCCTGAATACCCTGTTCATCAGATCCATGAAAATCACTGGGGCGTTCGTCAGACCAAATGGCATCACCAAGAACTCGTCGTGGCCGTAGCGTGTCCGAAAAGCAGTCTTGGACACGTCCTCCTCTCTAACTCTCAGCTGATGATAGCCAGATCTCAGATCAATCTTCGAGAACACTGAAGCTCCCTACAACTGATCAAATAAGTCCTCAATCCTCGGGAGTGGATATCTGTTCTTCACAGTAACCCTGTTCAACTCCCGGTAGTCAATACACAACCTCATGCTACCATCCTTCTTCTTTACGAACAGCACTGGCGCCCATGGAGAAAAACTAGGGCGAATGGACCCCTTATCAAAAAACTCCTAAATCTGCTCCTTAAGCTCTTTCATCTCGATAGGAGCCAATAGATACGGTGCCTTAGAGATAGGCATTGTACCTGGCATCAGCTTGATAGAAAACTCCACCTCTCTCTCTGGTGGAACTCCTGCGACATCGTCGGGGAAAACATCTGCGAAATCCCTGACTACCTCCACATCAGGCAACGAAGGGCCTACTGAATCTCCCGAAGCAATAACACTGGCCAAGAACGCCTGACATCCGTGCTCGACTAGCTTCCTGGCCTATAAGAAAGATATGAATCTGGGCTTCCGCGGCCTCCTAACTGCCTCAAATAAGAAGGCCTCCTGCCCTGGCGGTCTGATAGAAACTGTCCGCCTCAGAAAATCAATCACTGCTCCGAACTCTGTCAGCCAATCCATGCCTAGGATGAGATCGAATCCCGACATCGACAATACCACTAAACTTCTTGTACTGCATGATCCTGGAACATCATCGTCAATCCCTGAACCACACTGGTCGTCGTCAACTCCTCTCCTGACGGGACCGTCACTGCGAGAGCCATACCCAAGCTCTTCGGTAATACCCATCCTCTGCGTGAACGCACTCGAAATAAACGAGTGGGTCGCCCCTGAGTCTAGTAATGCAAGGGTAGTAACACCAAGCACGTGAATCTCGCCTGAAATGGGCACAACACACAGGCACGCGCTTACAGTTAAGCTAGGTCTCGACAAGTAGTTCAGAAGCCTAACACATATTCTAGGTTAGCTAGCCCTAGTGTCCAAGATCGCATAGAAGTCCTAGAAGGCATACAATTCCACTAAGTTCAACCAGTCTAAGGCATGAATCTCCTAGTAGTGTTCTACTCAGCATGCAATCTGTTTACAGCAAACACTAAACTCAAAAATAAATCATAGAAATGGCGGAAATCTTAAAGAGGAATACCCGTAAGTAAGGTAGTATCCGGGTCTGCCGCCTCTGCCTGCATCACAAAGACACGACCCGTGGTCTGTCTCTTCTTCGGGCAATCCCTGGAAATGTGTCCCGGTTCCTTGCAATGAAAGCACTTCCCTGATCCTTCCATGCACGGTCCGGGATGCTGCTTGTTGCACTCCTTGCAGGTCGAATATCCTCCGGGGCTTAGGGGCGCTGGCCCCATGTTGCTGTGGCCTCTGCTGGCCCTGTGGTCTATGCGGTTGCTGTCCCTGCTGAGTATGTCCCGGTTCCTTGCAATGAAAGCACTTCCCTGATCCTTCCATGCACGGTCCGGGATGCTGCTTGTTGCACTCCTTGCAGGTCGAATATCCTCCGGGCTTAGGGGCGCTGGCCCCATGTTGCTGTGGCCTCTGCTGGCCCTGTGGTCTATGCGGTTGCTGTCCCTGCTGAGTAGGCCCTTAGAAGGCCCCTGAAATGGTTTCTTCGCTGGTGGATGCAAAGAATGGACCCTGACGGGCGGCTGCATCTGCCTCTTTCTCTGATAGTCCTCCCTCATGTCTTTCCGGCCCCTCTCGGACCGGTAAGCCCTGTTCACTGCTGCCATATAGGTCTCCACGTCCGCCATGTTGACATCATGGAGGATTTCAGGTCGCAGTCCATCAGTAAACTGCCTCAGCTTCTCACTCTCTACGGTAGCAATCGCGGGTACAAAGGGACATCCCCGCTCAAACTGCTGAACATATTCTGCAATGGATTTGTCTCCCTGTCGGAGACTCATAAACTCCCGAATCAGCTGGCTCCGGGCATCCACAGTAAAGTACTTCTCAAAGAAGACCTTCTTGAACTCTTCCCACGTCAAGCTCTCCAGATGTAGTCCAACCACTGTGACCTTCCACCAAAGAGCGGCATCTGCCTTCAGCATAAAAATCGCACAATGGACCTTGTCGGCATCCGTCAGACCCATGAAATCATAGATAGTCTCCATGGATCGGATCCCCTCCTCAGCAACGAGTGGGTCGATGGTACCGGCGAACTCCTTAGGTCCCTGCTTGCAGAACCTCTCAGCAAAATCTTCCTCATGCGACTTCCCGGGTCGCTCCGTCTGACGCTCCAATATCCTAGTAATCCCGGCTAACATCTCCACATTAGCCCTCTAAAACGGCGTCATCTGGGGTGGTGGAGGAGGAGGCAAGTCGTCATCCTGCTGCTGCTCTCTATTGCGACGGGGAGGCATTGTTTTGGTACACCAAAGCCTTATAACGTAAATCTAAGTGCATGACTAGGCGTCTAACCCTTAAAATCTAAGGTAAAGATAACATGCAACATGCAACATAAACATAAATCGTAAAATAAAACTCACAGACTGGCAGTGCGATTTCCGAGCTCCACGCAGCAGGCTAGTACCCCACCAGAACCACCGCTCTGATACCAAGTTGAAACATACTAAATCTCTAGAGAGTTTTTTTTTTAAAGCAGATGTGGAATAAACATTTAGTAAAAGCTATAAATAAAAACCATAGCTTAAAGCATTAAAAATATCATCTCAACATCCGATTAAAAACTAACTGCAAGTATCCACAATCCATATCGCACAAGCTTAAAAATCAGTGTAATTAAAAACTGTTTGCGGAAAACTGAACATGTCTAAAAGCAAAGGCATAAAATAACTGAGTGGTCACGGGGTAGCAGCCGCAGCGGAGCATCAGACGTCCTCACCGTCGGTTGGAGTAATATCATCATCATCATGCTCAACTGCACCATTTAAACCTAGTGAGCCTAAAGGCCCAGCATGCTGTATCCGCTAATAACAAGGTACATATATAATACCACATGTCGGCACATAAGTGTAGGAACATAATTTCATGACATGCGTGCTTGAAAGATCTTAAAACTTGAATCATAATACAGTCGTACATACTTCATCATATAACATATATCTTAAGGCTTGGCATAAACATAACGTAACTTAAAAGAACATGTGAGTCGTATCCATGATGTGAGAGCCATAATTCGATTGATCAATCTATAAACCAACGTACGTGGCGGTGTGGTTCACCCCGATGTCACACGAGGATCCCTATATGTCACACCTCTGTGCTGCCACTTCACCATGATGTCACACATGGATCCATAAGCTTATACATTAACAGGGGATCCCCGGGCCCGGCTACCCGGCTAACTCCCATCATTAAACTTTTCCCCACAACACATGAATCCCTCAAAATATTTTTCATTCATGCCTTAACATAACTTAAACTTTCATGATGCATGCTTTCATAAAATCGTGCAACTTAAAAAAAAACTTGGCCCATAAATATATATTTAATTTTCTTAAAACATTTCATAGTCAACTACATAGCATAATACGTATATAATTAAATATATATTCATGGGCCTATGCATTATTTTCCTCGACCCGGTGAAGGACTGGCTCAAGCGACTGACCCACTAATTCTAAGCCCAAGTCCTCCACTAGACTTAAAATAATACTAAGCCCAACTCAACTTGGCCCACCACAAAGGATCATCCCTTTAAAATCATTTGATGGACTCGTCCCAACACCGTCAAAACAGGCTTAAAACTCATTTAAGATATCGGCCCAAAATCCACCAATTTGGCTTAAAATCCAATTTACTTAAAAATTCAGCAACTTAAAATAAATTTTGTTTTAAAATTATGGATCCGAAATAATTTTGTCCAAGAATAAATTTTAATTTAAAAAGTTGACTTGACCCGATAAAAATGACTCGGACTTCAAAAAATAAAATTACCCGGCCCAAAAATAAAATAACTCGGACCGGACTTAAAATATTTGACTCGAGACTCGATGAACCACCCCGGTCGAACTGAACCAGCCCGAACCGGCCCAATTGAACCGAGCCAAATCATCAACCCTACACGCACTACTCACGCACACCACCATGCGCCGCGAGCAGCCGACACATGCCGACGTAAACCTCCCTGCTCCGGCCACCCTGGCCGGAGCCCCTCCGGCTGGACCACCCCTAGGTCCGGCCGGTCATGACCTGACCAGCCTTGGTCCAAGCCATGCGCTGCACGGCTCGAACAAAGGCAAGGAGACGCTACGCATGTCGCGCCCCACGCGTGCGTCACCCGACTCATCATGGTTGTTCCTACGTCCAGCCTCTATATCCTCTTCTAGGGACCACCTCTAGCCCTTCCTAGGACCACCATGAACCACCTAAGGTCGTGCCATAAACCCTCAAGCTGTCCATCAACCGAGGCCATGCAAGAAATTCAAAACCGTGAGATGCAACGTGTGAGAATACATGAACATGATCATATGCGTAAAGATCTGAAACATTCACACAAAAGTCATGCATAATCTTTGCAAAACAGTAAATATTATGATCTAAATGGTGAGAAAAGAAAGAATAAAAAATGCCTTGATCGAAAAGAAGTGGAGATACGCGTTACCGGAGCGGAGGACAATTGAGAAGACCAACACCTTTGAGTTTCAATCAAAACCTTGCAAGTTTTGGTCACCTAGGGGGGAGAAGAGGCTGAATTCGGCTGATGAGTGGGGAGGTTTAGGTTAATTTTCGAAATAGTGGAGAAGGGTGAGTGAAAAGTGTACCAAAAAACCCCTCCAACTTGTTTTATTAAGGAAATAAAAGGCCTATTCCAATACTAACCCTCCTCTAATTAAAAAGGCTTAAAAATATGTAAAGTTCAGACTTAAAGCCTTTCTTGCAAGTTTTGGTCACCTAGGGGGGAGAAGAGGCTGAATTCGGCTGATGAGTGGGGAGGTTTAGGTTAATTTTCGAAATAGTGGAGAAGGGTGAGTGAAAAGTGTACCAAAAAACCCCTCCAACTTGTTTTATTAAGGAAATAAAAGGCCTATTCCAATACTAACCCTCCTCTAATTAAAAAGGCTTAAAAATATGTAAAGTTCAGACTTAAAGCCTTTAATTTTCGTAATATAAGACCTCTCAAATTTAAAAGTGCAGTAAAAGTCATAAAAATAGTTCGTATAGGCGAAAAACGGGTCCCCGTCGGTTATCGTGCATAAAATATCATTTTTTTGGAAATGGTGCATAAAATAAAAATATTTTGCTTTAAAATATGTTTAAGTACTAAAACATTTAAATATTTTCGATTTGGTCGTCTCCGGACTCGTTCCCGCTTACCGGAACTCAAACAGTACCGTAAAGTGACATGCACAAGTAAAGCATAAAATCATCATGTAAACACATAAATGACATGCAAATCATGCTAACACAAGGTTATCCCCCTAGTCATGCATTCAATTCAACGTAATTAGGATTTCTGGCCGTTACATATATCGAATTGGAAACAAAACTATTACTTCTTAATCCGACACCCGTTGAAGAAATTAATGTTGACAATCTTAATGAAGAAACAACAAGTAATTTTATCAACTCTATCCAAAAAATTGAATTTCAAAAATGGTATGTCAATATATATATAGTTATAAATGATGTCAAGATAACATTGATTGCTCACGTGGACTCCGGTTCTTATCACAATCTGCTCATAGGAGTAATTCCATCAAAATACTACGAGAAAACAACTGAACAATTATATACTGTAAACTCAAAACCTTTAGATGTAAGATATAAATTATCAAAAGCCCATATCTGTAATAATGGATACTGTTTCAAAAATGTATTCACACTGGTCCACGACGTATCCCAGGATATGTTTCTCGGCACACTCTATACTCAACACTACTCAGCTTGGAGGAATTCCAATCAGATCGCATCCTACTTACCAGCTTAGGATGCTCTATTCGGCTTTCGACGCCCAAAGCTGTCCTCTAAGCTCTTCAGTTCACAACCCAATTACTTGGAACAGATCACAATCTCATATCAGCACATGCCTGCTGCTCCTTGTTGAACGATACTCCCAAGCTGCTAACAGCACATGGACTCAGCATAGTCCTTACCTGACCGTTTTTGTCTAATCCGGTCCTCAATAAACAGCTCATGCTACAATATGTTGGACCAGCTCGCACAACACACCAACTCACCTCTAAGCTGGGCCATAAAACCGAACCTCTAAGTTGAACCGTACCAGCTTACACCATCAGCTTAGCGTGAAAGGCAAGATCAGATTGTTTCCCGGATGATCCATCTCTACAAGTAGGTCTCTAAGCTGGATAATATCGGCTAATTAACCCTTAATCTAAACATGATTAAACTACTAATTACCTTGTCTAATCACAGCCCTCACATGGTTGGAGTATGCTGAACCTATTTGATGTTTTAAGCATATTTTAAGATGTTTTCCGGCATTTTTAGAATTTAATTGATTTATGAGATTTTTGGCAATTTCATGATAAATAAATGCCTAGAAAATGATTTTTATCATGTATGAATTTTATATTGTCTTTTGCTGGAATTTTATGAGAAATTTTATGAGCAAAAAGTTTATGAAGTTGAGCAGAAAGTTTATGAAGTTAAGAAAGAAATTATTTTTGAGATTTTGAGATTCAATTACGAGACAAGAATGAGAAGGACATAAAATGTTTTGAATGATGGGACTTGATTGTGGTTCAATTTCATTACGGGTATTGTGAGTCGGAAGACGTTTCGATCAGACATGCCAAATTACGGGTATTGTGAATCGGGAGACGTTTTCGAGGAGACATGCCAAACTACGGGTATTGTGAGCCGGGAGACGTTCCGGGGAGAAATGCCAAAACTTGACGAATATGGAAACCAGTTTAGGCTGGGGAGCTATGTTGGGTGGATCCGGATCCGCACCCCGGCAGGCAGCGGAAGAACAAAAATTTAACCGGGATGCGATCAACACGAATAATCCATCAATAATGTATCAACATACATAGGGTGTTTCAACGAGTTACCTCTCTGGCACTTGTGCCTGTCTCCAACCGGTGTTTCAAGAACCCGGCGCTTCTCGGTTGATTGCGGTAGTTACGTCAATCCGGTCCAAGACCAGATCCGAGACTCCTTCGTCAGACTGCACTAGAAGTCCTGACGAGATCAGCACGATCGGATTCTCCTCGTCGAGTTGGCCGGAAACAAATTTCCGGCGACAACGGGGCGGCGGCGGCGC
>KV000205.1:249596-280793 GCA_001598015.1 Dorcoceras hygrometricum | reverse complement strand
GAGGGTAGTTCGATAGATCACCAGGTCACTATCTATCTGCATGCTCAGAACATCACAATGTTCCCTACCAATGAAACATGGTACTTCGCATCGTAGATACTAGTCTCGAACTCGGGCGGCCTTATCCTCATTTTGACGGCCCAATCGACTAGGAACATGTTTAGAATACACAGCGACTATTAGATGTGTTTCATGATAGCCGTCATACCCACTATCACATCTAACATACGCTTTAGTGTAATCTAGGTCTTTACTCAACACAATTGTAAATCATTACACACATAATGAAAGTAAAGAATGCCATATAAAAGAATGCAAATATCATATATAAAGATCGTTTGTACAAGAGTCAATGAAAACCCACACGCCACAAGTTGGCTAGTTGGGCATCTACTCTAACAAGCTATACCAAATTTTAGTACCATGATACCAAAGAGCTTGATCAGGCGAAACAAAGAACAAAGAACCACATTCTGGGAACATATTTTACAGAAAAGACTTTTATTTATGAACTGCTTCGAGTTTACAAGAAAATCTTTTTAAGGAAAATGATTTGAGAAGATGTTTTTCTTATGCATTTAAAGTTTGATAAAACTATTTGAGTATAAATATTTTATACATGTGCATGTATTATGTAGTATTCGTTATTAACCAGTTTTGTACTTGTTGAGTCTTTAGACCCACTATACTTGATTTGTGCAGATGAAGCTGAGACCGGAATCAAGGGGCAAGACTTCTGAGTGGACTGCCGTCTGGCGCACATACCCAACGACCATTTTGTTTCCGCACTATGTAGTATTCGTTATTAACCAGTTTTGTACTTGTTGAGTCTTTAGACCCACTATACTTGATTTGTGCAGATGAAGCTGAGACCGGAATCAAGGGGCAAGACTTCTGAGTGGACTGCCGTCTGGCGCACATACCCAACGACCATTTTGTTTCCGCACAAGTTTTCAGTGTTATATTTTATGTTGAGACATATTATTATTTCAATTTATTGTCGTGAGTGAGAGTTTGATATTTTTATGTTTAACACTTATTATTTCTTTTGTGATTAATGTTTCAATTTTTTTTAAAACCAATCAAATGATATTTATATATATCGAGAATATCATCTTCCCATTTTATGATATTACGTAAATAGAATATTATAGTGTAGAGTGATGGTCGTTTCAGAGAAACTTTTAGAAAGACTCGATCGCCAACCTGAAACTCCAAAGGCATGCGCCTCTTGTTAGCATAACTAGATTGACGATCTTGTGAAGCCTTCATTCGGTTTCGAATCAGCTCGACCTGATCCTTCATATGCTGCACAAACTCAGTGGTAGACAATTGCCTCTCACCAAATTCTTCACAACAAATCGACGATCTACACTTACGACCATACAAAGCTTTGAATGGGGCCATTCCGATAGTCACTTGGTAGCTATTGTTATACGAAAATTCTACCAGGGATAAAGAATCCTGCCAGCCATCACTGAAATCCATCACAATTGCTCGCAGCATGTCCTCCAAATTTTGTATGGTCCTCTCGGATTGGCCATCTATTTGCGGGTGATAAGCTGTACTCATAACAATCTCGAACCCATCGCTGCTTGATAGATCTTCCAAAATCGGGAAGTACATCTATAGTAACCGGAATTCCATGCAATCTAACTACGTGGTCAACGTACAGTCTCGCCATTTTCTTCATGGAACACCACACATCATAGAGAATGAAATGGGCTGACTTCGAAATCCTGTCAATAACAACCCAAATCGCATCACATCCCCTGCTTGAATGAGGTATATGAGTCACAAAATCCATGGACACGTGCTCCCAATTCCATTGAGGCACTTCTAAACTCTGTAGCAATCCACCAGGTCTCATCCTCTCGACCTTGACCTGTTGGCAGTTCAAGCATCGAGCTACAAATCCGGAGATATCATTCCTCATGCCTTCCCACCAGTAGTGAGACTTCAAGGCATGGTACATCTTCTTCTCGCCCGGATGCACACTATAACGACTTCAATGGGCCTCATTCAAGATGGCTTCTTTCAGATCGATCAGGTTTGGAACAACCAATCTACCACGAAATCTAAAGCATCCATCAGAAGCAATCGTATAATCTTCCGACTGACCATTCTGGGCCTTTATCTTCAACTCATGTATATACGGGTCAGTCCTCTGTGCTGCTCTAATGTCCGCCACAATCTGTGGTTCTACCTGATGGGAAGAACTATAAAATACTGATATCCTTGCTGGAAACGCCATCCAGAAGTCCCCAAATGCTCATGGACCTTGGATATACTCAACGACATCAACATCGCCGATTGAGCTTTCCTACTCAAAGCATCTGCCACTAGGTTCATTCGCCCTGGCTGATACTGAATCTCACAGTCAAAATCCTTGAGCAACTCCATCCAACGACGCTGCCTCATGTTCAGATCTGCTTAGTGAAGATGCACTTCAAGCTCTTGTGGTCAGTGTACACCACAAAATGCACACCATATAGGTTATGACGCCAAATATTCAAGGCAAATACGATAGCAGCCAACTCCAAATCGTGAACGGGGTATCTCGTCTCATGGGGTTTCAACTGTAGAGACGCATAAGCTACCACACGCCCGTTTTGCATCAATTTCAGAGAAGCATCGGAACAAACCACAAAACCTCCAGAACCCGAAGGTAAAGCCAACACAGGAGCAGTAGTCAAATTCTCTTTGAGCAACTGGAAACTCGACTCACACTCGTTTGTCCATAGATATATTCTATCCTTCTTGGTCAACTGCGTCAATGGCCTGGCTATTGAAGAAAATGTGATGGATCTGGATAACAGATCCAGATCTGAGTTTTGAATTACACAAAACCTATTAATGTGTTTCTAAAAATTCTATGCAGTGTGCAGATATCAACAGGAGAAGTCTGATGTGTTGAAGAAAGTTGCATCGCATAATTGTTGAAAGAATAGGTTACTGTTGAAGTTGCAGTCAACAGATACCGTGCGAAGAGTTACTGTTGACGAAGCTGTTGAAGATGAAACAGCAAGTTACTGTTGACGAAGCTGTTGAAGATGAAACAACAAGTTACTGTTGACGAGGTTGTTAAGAAGTAAAGAAGAGCTGGAATCAGAAACCGTGACGTCAGCATTTCTATTTGGAAGATTTCAGCAGATGGAAGAATTCAGCAGATCAGTCGTTTGTTTGTTTTCAGCAGGTAGATTCTTCCAGAGCATATCAGCAGACAGTTGTTTTAGTTGCAGGCTCAAGCATTTGAGAGTTAGCGTGTTTTGTTAAGGATTGCTAAACGACAGCATATTTGGAACCAGTCGGGAGCTACAGTGATTCACGTAACCAGTCGTTGATATTGACGTTTCGTATAGCTAAAACGACAGCGTTCAAATAAGTTGAAACGACAGCGTTTTGGACTAGCTCTAAGAATCAGTTGATGGAGTTTGCGTTGGTATTTCAGAAGACATGCATTCAAATCAGCAGATGGCTACAGTAATCAGCAGATGGCTACAGTGATCAGCAGTGAGCTACAGTCATTCAGTCGTTGACAGAAGAAATCAGTTGCTGCGAACAGGAATTGTGAAGCAGCAGCTGTAGGAACAAATACCAGTCGTTGCACTAAGATAAAGATATCAGCAGAAGGTTAATCCAGTCGCAAGAAGCAGAGTGTCCAGGCGTGACGAGTGAAGTCTGGCCAGTTGCGAAGAAGCAATGACATTCAGCTGTTGGTACGCAATCAACGCTCAAAATGGAAAGAATCAATGGCTGAGATTAAGTCGTGCAAATGCCTTAAATCAAGGGGACAAGATTTGTACTATTCTGGGAAATAGTACAATATACAGAGGAGCATTGCACACATTTGGGAAGACGACGAATTAGCCGTAACAAGCACAAAAAGGATTTGAATCTATCTAACGGCCATATTTGGGGGAAGCCATATATATACAGAAGTTATTTTGTTGAAGACGATGATTTTGACAGATTAATTAACACAGTGCAAAATACAGAGGGAAGAAAATTGGAGACGAAGTAGTCGACCGCCATTAGAGAGGAGCGCATAATGAGTGTCGACTGCTGAGTCTCAATCAGCTTTTGTAGAATCATTTCCCAGTGTGTGAGATTTATTCATTTGAGAGTTGAGCGATACACTGTAAAATCTCACACACACAGATTCACTCGCATATTTTGAGAGATTTTCGTAATTGTTTAGCGAGTGAATCACAAACAAAAATCAGATCCCGTCCAAGCACGATGACGTTAAACTCTGTGTTTGTAGACTTTCTCACATAGGCGTAAAACAAGTGAGTGACAACCGAGGGCTGGTGGAGTCTAGGAGTTCTCGCAGCTGCTGGTTGCGGGATCGGGTCTGTACACGATGTGTAGATCAAATCTTCTAGTGGAACCTTCCCGAAGAAGGAAGAAGGGGAGACGTAGGACATTGATGTCCGAACTTCCATAAACAAATAAGCTGTGTATTGTATTCTGTTATTTATTCCGCATACGCACTTTAATTTAGAATCGCATATTAACTGTCACACATACGCACAGTCGAACAGATTTCTGTTTAGAGAAATCTGTTTGTATCGTGTTTGCTGTGTATTGTATTCTGTTATTTATTCCGCATACGCACTTTAATTTAGAATCGCATATTAACTGTCACACATACGCACAGTCGAACAGATTTCTGTTTAGAGAAATCTGTTTGTATCGTGTTTTAAAATTTAGGATTCAGTTCTGGTGTTTTTCGCATGATTTTATTTCATACCAGATATGTCTCCGGTGCTCTGTTTTATGTTCAAGAACCCGAGGTATTGAACCTCATAATAGCAGCGCAAAATTTATGATTATCAGTAGCAGCGCTCGCTTTGATTGCATTTATTTCCTATTTTTGATCCTAACAAGTGGTATCAGAGCAGGTTGTTCTTGAGCGAGCATTTATTTTAAAACGCATGTGCTATGTTTTAAAATGTTTTACATGTTTTTGAGAAGCTTATATTATGAAGGCCAGGTGAAAATGATTTTTTTTTTATATCGGTTTTCTCTTGATGAACTGACACGGAATGCGCGAGTTCTGTGAGGATGCCAAGATCCTATTTTGGTTGGGCTATGAACTCCCCTGGAGCGAGGCTCGGTGACTCATTTTAGCACATGAGACGAAATAGGAGAAATGAAAGAAAATCTGAGTTTTAGCTGTCACATTTTCCTTCTGGTTCTTCATATGTGAGTGACTCAGTAACACATGTTCTTATTTGAAACAATATTTAAAGTGCTCTGAAAATTTTTCAAACTTTTTGGTATGCGGAGATTTCAGCTGATGCCTTGTTGTTTACTATGCTTATATTAATTTGAGCGATCGGTTTAAGCATCAGTTTCTGTTGCATCTTTTTCAAAATCAAAGCATATTGTTGCATTTGGTTCTTTCCAAAAATCTGTTTTTGTTTTTCAACTTTAAAATTCCTGCTGTCACGTTGTTTTTGTTGTGACAGTGTAGGGAGAGCTTTGATTTAAATTTCGGGAAGACCAGCTTTCGACCTCTTTTTGATTCCCACAAAAAGGGAGAGAATTGTTAGACCATGCATATGTTATTTGAGGTTTTGTGTAAATAAAAAAGGGAGAGATTGATGGATCTGGATAACAGATCCAGATCTGAGTTTTGAATTACACAAAACCTGTTAATGTGTTTCTAACAATTCTATGCAGTGTGCAGATATCAACAGGAGAAGTCTGATGTGTTGAAGAAAGTGGCATCGCATAATTGTTGAAAGAACAGGTTACTGTTGAAGTTGCTATCAACAGATACCGTGCGAAGAGTTACGGTTGACGAAGCTGTTGAAGATGAAACAGCAAGTTACTGTTGACGAATGTGAGGCTCTCTGCTCACAATTATTCTTCTAATCTCATCTTATGGGCGTTTAATTAAACCAACGAGTTTAAGTAGTGAAATCTGATAAAACAAATTCTGTTTTTTTTTTGTAAATTCGGTCCCCAAAAGCTGGTCATTGATAACAGAACAGAACTATGTTTTTGTTCCAAAAATTGTTTAGTTATAAACAGAACAAAATAGTACAACGGTATTTGCATGTTATATTTATCAATACAAGATCTGACCAATAGTCACCAAAACCAGATTTCATCAAACACTAACGCTAACTATTTCAAGACTACGCTAGCAGCATATATCTAGAAGTTCTTCTTATTTGTTGCCCTTCATCTAGGTAGCCAGCTCTCACTACCCTTGCCCAATCAATTCAGCTCTCTTCTACCTGTTGTCATGCACACATACAAAACAAGACAACAGCAGGATAAACTCCGGTGAGAAACAATCTCAATATAATCAACAGGTATATGCAATAGAATAAATAAATGTATATCAACATGTATCAATTCAAAAATGCAATGCAATAAATCTATCTCAATTCTTCGTCTCAGAACTGATTCCATTTCACATCAATGCCATCAAGATTCGTATCCGATCTTGACATGGATATCCATCTATTTAATTTAACTCCAACTTCGAAAATCAGGTCATCTCAGTCCTGGGCATTAGAATTAATTCATATTCTCTTTGTGTTACAATATCATGCAAATATAAAAGATCCACTAACTGTGATGGATCGACACATAAAACTCCAGTTCTAAATCAAGAACAGTAATCAACAAGTATGTTATTTCATCGGGATAACTCAAGAAATCTCATTCTTGAGTAATCTAATCCCTGACTCTCACTGTTAAATTATACCTTTGTTACTCTCTGTTCGAATTCTTCAG
This sequence comes from Dorcoceras hygrometricum, assembly GCA_001598015.1. Classification (NCBI taxonomy): domain Eukaryota; kingdom Viridiplantae; phylum Streptophyta; class Magnoliopsida; order Lamiales; family Gesneriaceae; genus Dorcoceras; species Dorcoceras hygrometricum. The sequence continues at coordinate 274,034 of KV000205.1, read as the reverse complement.
ATATATTTTTCACTTTATCGTTCATAGTAACTTCACAGAATCAACTCCTGAAGTCTGTAGCAAAAGTTACAAGGATTTCGAATTCAATCTTATTTATAACAGCGATCTCTGTTTTCTGTGGAATTTCCAACGTAATCTGTATGAATTCCACGTGTCATGCTGAGTAGTTAAATACCAAAATAGGATATACTCACACCGCTTCAAAACAGATCTTTGCAAAAATATATATCGTTAATCAGATTTCCCAACTGTTATTTAGACGTCATCAGTTGTTGTTCTAGATAACCAGCTGCTGAAATACTCAGTCGCAATAATACGCAGACGTTGCGTTTCTTTAATATCAAAAAGACGCCGTAAAATTAATCCAAACGACGTCGCAACACACCAACGGCTGGTTCCAAATCTCTACTGAAAGAACTCATCAGCTGGTCACACTAAAATACTTCATCGACTGGTCCCGCTAACTAATTCAAACAGTGTCGTATTACGGTTACTGTTTCATATACCAAAACGACGTCGCATTGCTCCCAAGACTAGTTAAACCAGCAGATACAACAAACCATCGACTGGTTTCAAATCCCTCGACTGGTCGCTGCTTCACAAGCCAACGACTGGTTCTCAAATCCCAAAACGGCTGGTTCCAAATCTCTACTGAAAGAACTCATCAGCTGGTCACACTAAAATACTTCATCGACTGGTCCCGCTAACTAATTCAAACAGTGTCGTATTACGGTTACTGTTTCATATACCAAAACGACGTCGCATTGCTCCCAAGACTAGTTAAACCAGCAGATACAACAAACCATCGACTGGTTTCAAATCCCTCGACTGGTCGCTGCTTCACAAGCCAACGACTGGTTCTCAAATCCCAAAAGCTGGACAACCAGACGTTGCATCAAAACGCTGCATTCCAACTAATTCAAACGACGTCGCATAGCAGACGTCATCAAATCCGGTCGCTAACTCTCTCGCAAAACCAGTTGAAAGCTACAGTAAAGTTGACTGGCGTTGACGTCTGGATTCCTTTACAATTGCGCTACTACTGGTCTTCGTAAAACGACAACGTATTATACCTGTGTTGGAAACGACTGGTAAGATTCTACCAGCTTTCTCCAAAACGACCACGTTTCATCATATGGTTGCGATAACTTACGCAACGCACCAGATTTTACCAAAACGGAAACGTTTCACTTCTAAACACTTGGAAACAGATTCCTCTCGAAATTCACTAATTCAACTTCGAATCTCAACCAGATTTCACCTGGAAGAAGTTCAATTCAAAGCATAACCATTCCAGAAGAAATCCGAGAATCCTCAACCAAACTTCATCAAAATCTAACGTCCGGAAATTTCAAATTTACTTAATCACTATATATAATCTCGGGCATTACAACGAAGCTGTTGAAGATGAAACAGCAAGTTACTGTTGACGAGGTTGTTAAGAAGTAAAGAAGAGCTGGAATCAGAAACCGTGACATCAGCATTTCTATTTGGAAGATTTCAGCAGATGGAAGAATTCAGCAGATCAGTCGTTGGTTTGTTTTCAGCAGGTAGATTCTTCCAGAGCATATCTGCAGACAGTTGTTTTAGTTGCAGGCACAAGCATTTGAGAGTTAGCGTGTTTTGTTAAGGATTGCAAAACGAAAGCGTATTTGGAACCGGTCGGGAGCTACAGTGATTCACGTAACCAGTCGTTTATATTGATGTTTTCGTATAGCTAAAACGACAGCGTTCAAATAAGTTGAAACGACAGCGTTTTGGACTAGCGCTAAGAATCAGTCGATGGAGTTTGCATTGGTATTTCAGCAGACAGGCATTCAAATCAGTAGATGGCTACAGTAATCAGCAGATGGCTACAGTGATCAGCAGTGAGCTACAGTCATTCAGTCGTTGACAGAAGAAATCAGTTGCTGCGAACAGGAATTGGAGTTTGCATTGGTATTTCAGCAGACAGGCATTCAAATCAGTAGATGGCTACAGTAATCAGCAGATGGCTACAGTGATCAGCAGTGAGCTACAGTCATTCAGTCGTTGACAGAAGAAATCAGTTGCTGCGAACAGGAATTGTGAAGCAGCAGCTGTAGGAACAAATACCAGTCGTTGCACTAAGATAAAGATATCAGCAGAAGGTTAATCCAGTCGCAAGAAGCAGAGTGTCCAGGCGTGAAGAGTGAAGTCTGGACAGTTGCGGAGAAGCAATGACATTCAGCTGTTGGGACGCAATCAACGCTCAAAATTGAAAGAATCAATGGCTGAGATTAAGTCGTGCAAATGCCTTAAATCAAGGGGACAAGATTTGTACTATTCTGGGAAATAGTACAATATACAGAGGAGCATTGCACACATTTGGGAAGACAACGAATTAGCCGTAACAAGCGCAGAAAGGATTTGAATCTATCTAACGGCCATATTTGGGGGAAGCCATATATATACAGAAGTTATTTTTTTGAAGACGATGATTTTGACAGATTAATTAACACAGTGCAAAATACAGAGGGAAGAAAATTGGAGACGAAGTAGTCGACCGCCATTAGAGAGGAGCGCATAATGAGTGTCGACTGCTGAGTCTCAATCAGCTTTTGTAGAAGCATTTTCCCATTGTGTGAGATTTATTCATTTGAGAGTTGAGCGATACACTGTAAAATCTCACACACACATATTCACTCGCATATTTTGAGAGATGTGCATAATTGTTTAGCGAGTGAATCACAAACAAAAATAAGATCCCGTCCAAGCATGATGACGTTAAACTCTGTGTTTGTAGCCTTTCTCACATAGGCGTAAAACAAGTGAGTGACAGCCGAGGGCTGGTGGAGTCTAGGAGTTCTCGCAGCTGCTGGTTGCGGGATCGGGTCTGTACACGATTTGTAGATCAAATCTTCTAGTGGAACCTTCCTAAAGAAGGAAGAAGGGGAGACGTAGGACATTGATGTCCGAACTTCCATAAACAAATAAGCTGTGTATTGTATTCTGTTATTTATTCCGCATACGCACTTTAATTTAGCATCGCATATTAATTGTCACACATACGCATAGTCGAACAGATTTTTGTTTACAAAATTCTGTTTGTATCGTGTTTTAAAATTTAGGATTCAGTTCTGGTGTTTTTCGCATGATTTTATTTCATACCAGATCTGTCTCCGGTGCTCTGTTTTATGTTCAAGAACCCGAGGTATTGCACCTCATAATAGCAGCGCAAAATTTATGATTAACAGTAGCAGCGCTCGCTTTGCTTGCATTTATTTCCTATTTTCGATCCTAACAAAAACCCTAAAACATCTGTAATAGCCAGGAAATCCCAAGAAACTACGGATCTTATAAACATTCCTAGGTCGTTCCCAGTTAAGAACTGCCTCGACCTTACTCGGATCTATCGAAATACCTTTTGCAGATATGACATGACCCAAAAATATTACTTTATCTAACCAAAATTCACACTTACTGAACTTCGCATAAAGTTGTGAGTCTCTCAGTTTCTGCAACACCAGTCTCAAGTGCTCCTTATGCTCTCTATAGCTCCTCGAATACATCAGGAGATCATCTATGAAGACAATCACAAAACGATTGATATACTCACTAAAGACGCGATTCATCAATTCCATAAAGACAGCAGGAGCATACGTCAATCCAATTGGCATCACAAGAACTCATAATGCCTGTATCTAGTGCAAAAAGACGTCTTTGCTACATCAGCGTCTCTAATCCGCAACTGATGTGAGACACCCTAACTCTCTATTCCTAAGATTGTAAAAAAGATAAAAGCAAATTCCTAAATAAATAAAGGCTAGGAATTTTTTCTAAACAGGTAATATACTCAAGAGAATCCTAACTATATAAACTTAATTATTCCAAAATCCTGGGAATTTAAAACAACAATAGTAATAATTCAAAATTGGATATGCTCAAAACAAATGATCACCAACTAATTTTTGAAGCGCAATAAAATAAACTTTGTCCCTCAAAAATCAAATGTTCATCTCGACCGAAAATAATTATCTATTTCTCAAAATAGTGCGGAATAAAAATGGTCACTGGGTCGGGCCATGCTGGACTACCGTCTGCTCAAGGATCCCGCCCCTCGATCTCAGCCCCTGCGTCATATGCACCAATCAAATGTAGTGCGTCTAAAGACTCAACAAGTACAAGATTGGTGATAGCAATTACTACATAATACACTCACATGCATTAAAATATTTGTACTCAAATACCATTTTTATTTAAAACATTTAATGCGATAAAAAGGAGTATCAATTTTCTCAAATCATTTTCCTCAAAATCATGCATTGAATTTAACTAATTAAAAAACTGGCTTAAAATCATAAAATTACTAATTTCATGACAAGAGGCTGATCCTATGACCAAATCCCGAAATCACCATTTTTGACCCGACGTGGTGCAGTTTGCGCGACTAAACCGTAAAAATCATAAAAATTCCGTTTCTTAATCAAATTACTTCAAACTTGGACCCACGTGACCCTAACTTGACGGACTATCTACTGTAACAAAACAGACTCAAAACGATTCCTCACGTGACCTACACAATGCTAGTAACCTAACTTGTCGCGCACATGGACCCATCTGGGAGAGGTTAGGACCAGCCCTTGAGTTGTCCCAAATATTTTGACCTAAAGCCACAAACAGACCCTCAATCAGCCTCTCAGTGACTCCTAGACTCATTCCTACCCATCCTAGACCGAACCATCGACCAATCAAACCCAGCCCTTCACTTGACATGGAGATCTCGACCCTAGCCATCACGCCTCACACTCCTTCGGCCACAAGGCTATGCAGACGACCCTAGGCTGTGAGACCTGGAATTGTATAAGATTAATTGTTGGATTAATCGGTTTTAAGAATTCTGGAAGTTCTCGAAATTTTGGTATTTTGAGTTAGAAGCTGGTCGGTGGTGAAATTCAGTCGCAACGCGTATTTGGAATCGCAGGAGATCAAAACGCTGTCGTTTAGCATTTGGTGAAGTCTGTCAGCAGTTAGGATTTAGGCGTTGCGTTGTGTTGGGAACCAGCAGCAAAACGTACGTGGATTTCAGCAGATAGCGCTAAGGAACTTGGAAACGTTTTTGTGAGGTATCGATTTGGTGATATCTGTTAGCAGCAAGTTCCTGTAGCGGGTGCAAAACGCCATCGTTTGGATTAGTGGAGGCGACGTCGTTTTGGTTAGAGCTAAGGGGATCAGCCGTTGCATGTGTTTAGTTCAGCAGATATGGTGACGTGTGCGAAGATACGTCGTTTTATTTAGTTGAAACGTAGCGTTTTGGATATCGCGGCTGGTACCAGTTGCAAGGATTTGTTGCGTTGTTTGAGAAATCCAGTCGCTGGTTTTGGGTGACCAGCTATTGGCAGAAATGATGACGTGGGTTGCGCGACGTCGTTTCATTAAGTTGATGCGACACCATTTTGTGTAGCGTTGTTCGTAGGATTCAGCTGTTGGTTTATTTTGTGATTGCTGGTTGTGTTAACAGCAATGCCTGCTGGGTGGGTTCTCAACATTGTCGACTGGTTTTGTCGGTGGAGTTGTTCTTGCTGCTGTCATCTGGTGAGATATTTATATATTTGAGAAGACTTGGTCTTCGATTTGATTAGCAGATTCCATACTTAGCGTAATATTCTCCCGATTGTCGACCCTTGTCTTGAACCCTAGAGTACTGTTCACCGTGAGCTTCTCCGGCGAATTCCCGTCGTTTCCGGCCACCGTTTTGCGTGTTTGAGGTAGCGTTGGACTCCTCCCGTGATTATATTTCATTCTATACCACTTTTGGAGGCTGCGATTGGCTGGTTGTGGAACGCGAAGTTGCTACCAGTTCGTGCGTTGTGTAGTTCAGGTAGGACTTCGTTCTTTTGCGATGAGATCTTGTTCGTAGCCTGGAATTGAGCTTACTGTTGAGTTGTTGTGTAGGATGATAGCTGATTGAGTGTGTAACTCCCAGCCGTGCTTTCTGTGCATTAGCGTCCCTATGATTTATGCCCTGTGTACTTCGACAGGTTGCAATCCAGACTTCCCGGGACTTTTGTTGTGGTAATTGTTGCACAGAAATATAAGGTACGGATTCGAGCTTGTAAAATAAGCGTGTTCATGGCTTGGATAATTTGTAGTTGCTGGTTGGTTATGGCTGCCGTGTTTAGTTGCCTTGTGAGGTTGCTGTTTTATGTGATAGCGGTGAATTATTGTCTTGTACAATTGCTGTTGTGCATATGATTTATGCTTATTGATTTTCCAGCATGTTGCATACACGCATGCCATTCTGTTCCAGCTATTTCAGCCATTGTTTCGTTGTTGTTGCTCTGTTTTCTTACCAGGATGCGAGGGCGAGCGGCGATACCGCACTCTCATCTCCCTGCTGGGTTTGTTAGACACCATGCGCCGAGTGGTTAACTACCACAGTTCATGGGCGAGGAAACGGCAGGTCGAGTTGTTTGATGCATCTGGTATTCGGGTGTAGTGTCAAGGCGAGTGGCTCATTACCACACTTTGAACACACCCCGTGGCCACTGTTGTTGCAGATTCTGTTGAGTTGTGCTTTGAGTTCTTTGGCTCCCTTCCTTGGTTGTAGCCTTCGGCTGTTGTCTCCTTTCTCATGCATAGCATCAGCATTTTATTCTTGCTGTTTACTGCTGTTTTATATTTGCTCTCCGTACTAGGGTTTCACCACATGTCCCTCTGGGGCTTGGTTTGTTTGGTTGTCTGTGATGTTTTCAGGTAACCCAGGTTTCACAGTTGGCCGTGGGTTTAACCCATATGGAGGTGCCCCATGAGGTGGATAGAGTGTCCCAGTTATGTTTATTATTTATATGCACTTGTATCACCCCGGGTGGGATGTCCCGCGTGATGCTTAGACTATTGTAGTCAAGGGATGCCATTTTCTGTGCTGGCTGTTGTGGACTTGTAGTCTTTGTCGGTTTTGTTGTTAAGCTGGGTTACTTTGAGTATCGTACTATTTTAAATTATATCGTTTTAAACAGTCAGGCCAAAAGCAAAAAAATTTACCCGCTTTTTAGTAGCTTCCGCTTGTGTTTATGTAATTTTTACTCTGTTATGAGTACGAGGCCTGACATAGGCAGCCCTTGTCATGAAAAATCAAAGAAAATACATAACTTTCAACGTCAAGTATATGTTCAAATCATTAAAATATAAAGATCTACAAATGTCATGCATAATATGAATGAGAGGTGCAGCATAAAAGATATCTTGTACTTGACTCTTCTTAGATAACTTACAACCAATGCTTCAAGGCCTCAAGGAGAGGGAGAGACACCAAGAAAACCTTTGAATTTGCCTTGATAAGAGCTTGAAAATCAATGGAGAATAAAAGGGGGAAAGGGGTGCGGCGGCTTGAGAGGGGAGGGGTTTAGGGTTTTGTCTTCCTTTTTTTTGTTTGTTTGAAATGATGATATGTTGTGTGTGTATAGGGCACAAAATTCTCATATAAAAAGGATAAAATTTGTTTTTTGAAATTTTTAAAAGATAGTAGATAATATTTGCTAGATCATGCCTTATAAAGTGCTACAAAAATATATTAAAAACTTCATTCTTTCCTTATCTAAAGGTTTCGAAATTTATGGGTAGGAAAATAGGGAGGGAATACCTTATCTTATTGATAGAATTATAGGTGTACAAAACTTGTTAAAAGATAGTAGATAATATTTGCTAGATCATGCCTTATAAAGTGCTACAAAAATATATTAAAAACTTCATTCTTTCCTTATCTAAAGGTTTCGAAATTTATGGGTAGGAAAATAGGGAGGGAATACCTTATCTTATTGATAGAATTATAGGTGTACAAAACTTGTTATTTTACTAATAAAAGTGCTACAAACTTTTAAGTAATTAAAATCCTAAGTTACTCATGATTTAAAAAAATTAAAATCATTTTAAAAATAAAAATCCTCACCAATATTCACCTATATATAAAAAGAACCTTCTAAGGCATAGGATGAGATCTCGAGAATGAATTTTTGAAAAAAACCACTTTTACCTCGGTGTTCCCGTCATCCCTATCCGGCCTCGAACCATCTAAACCAAAGATTCTAAAAGAACTCATCATAATATCATATAATTGAATACTAATGCATAATAATAAAATTATATCAATATTATGTATAGAAATAAATACTAAGGCATGCGATTTATGTAGTGAAATTCCTGGCCGTTACATGATGATAGCCAGATCGCAGATCAATCTTGGAGTATACTGCCGATCCTTGTAGTTGATCGAACAGATCATCAGTTCTTGGCGATGGGTACCTGTTCTTGATCGTCCCTTTATTCAACTGCCAAAAATCCACACACATCCTCGTAGATCCATCTTTCTTCTTCACAAAAAGAATCCTCCCCAAGGCGACATACTCGGCCTAATAAATCCCCTCTCTAGAAGTTCACACAACTGGTCCTTAAGTTCCTTCAACTCAGCTGGCGCCAATAGGTAAGGAGCTCTCGAAATAGGGACTGTCCCCGGCACCAACTCAATGCTGAAGTCAATCTCTCGTCTCGGAGGGAATCCAGGAATATCATCCGGAAAAACATCTGGGAACTCTCGAGCAATAGGGACATCACTCAACTCTATCCAAGATTCTTAGGAAACATCCAAGGCATAGATCATGAACCTGAATTCTCTAGCGACAATAGACTAAACATCTCCGTGGCAGACACTAATGAAATCTTTGATCGCGAGTCAGCACGTAGAAATCCCACTTTCCCAAACTGAGGTCTATACCTCACTACACCATGGAAACAATCAACAGTCTCTCTATAATTATACAACACATCCATACCCAAGATGCAGTCAAAATTTCTAATCTCCAAAGAAATCAGATTTGCCACCAACACATTCTCATCAAATCTAATAACGCAGTCCAAAACCACCTCATGGGACATCAACCACACACCAACAGGAGTAGAAACAAATACAACATCACACAATGGGGTAGAACTCAAACCACACTCAAGCACAAACAAATCAGATATAAAAGAGTGTGATGCTCCAGTATAAAAAAAAACTCGTGCAGGAAAGTCAAAGATAGCACATGTACCTGCAATCACTCCCCCAGGCATATCGTCAGCTTGCTCTCTCGTCAAGGCGTTAACTTGAGCTTGCCGCGGTCCCGAAAACTGAGGTCTAGAAGATCCTCTGAACCTAGACGGTTCTCGTGGTTGGAATCATGATCGTTGGGACTGGGAAAAAGGTTGTGTTCTCTACGAAGAACCACCAGCCGAACCTTGTTGTGACTGATTCGAAGGTTGTCCACCCATCGAAGGACAAACTATAGAAAAATGTCCAGGTTTCCCTCACCTATGACTCTATGATTGTGCTGCTTGCCTCTGTGTATTATTTGTTTGTAGTTCTTACCTTTGAGTTTTGGTATATGCCGCAAAGGATAGGTAGGTTAGAATTGCTAGGCAGGTAGATGTGGAGTCTAGAACCCCGGGAAGCGATGAGGATGTTGAGCAGCAGAGTGTGCCTTTGTGTCGTCGAGCTAGACAGGCAGAGGTTGAGGTGGAATATGTGACTAGACTGATTGGTGAGATGGAGCTAGTGCTGGCTAGATTCCAGAGGATGAAGCCCCCTACGTTCACTGGCGCCGAGAGTGGTCTGATGGCTGAAGGTTGGTTGGAGCATATGGAGGAATTGTTTGACACGGTGGAGTAATCTAAGGAGAGGAGATTGAAGTTGTCTGTCTTGAAGTTGAGGGATCATGCTCAACACTGGTGGAAAGGTACTCCCCGAGTCATGAGAGAGAGTGGCACTTTGATTTCTTGGGAGAGCTTTTGTGCAGCTTTTTTCCAAGAGTATACCCCTGAGTCGTACTAAAATAACCGTGAGCGGGAGTTCGATAATCTGAATCAAGGGAACTTGAGGGTGGCTGAGTATGCTAGACAGTTTTCTTCACTTCTGTCGTATGTTCCCAACGTTGCTAACCAGGATAGGATGAAGAGGAACAAGTTTCTGAGAGGTTTGAGGCCTGATTTGTTCCGTATGTGTTAGCTGGTTCTCCTGCGACTTATGCCGAGGCAGTGGATAGTGCGGTGGACATTGATGAGAGTCTTTTGGAAGTGCAGAATCCGGTTCAGCCAATAGATGGGCGTAGCTTCCAACCCGTGCCAGAAGGGATGCAATCATTTCAACCTCCTCAGACGTCGCAGCAGTCGAATCATCAGAGGTTTAAGCCTCAAGGAATTCAGTTTAAGAGACGATCGAATTCGAGTTCTTCTGGTTCTGTTAGTTCTGGTGGTAGTGGCTCTGGAAGAGTGAAGTGTGGACAGTGCGGAGGTCGCCATATGACTTCGCAGTGCCATGGAGTTCAAGGTCCTTGTCAAAGGTGTGGGCAACCTGGATTTTCGCTAGAGTTTGTACTTCGATGGGTGGAAAACCTTTGAATCAATCACAACAAGGTTCGGCTGGTGGTTCTTCGCAGAGACCACAACATTTTTCCCAGTCCCAACGATCATGATTCCAACCACGAGAACCGTCTAGATCTTCTAGATCTCAGTTTTCGGGACCACAACAAGCTCAAGTGAATTCCTTGACGAGAGAGCAAGATGATGATATGCCTGGAGGAGTTATTGCAGGTACTTGTGCTATCTTGACTTTCCTGCACGAGTTTTGTTTGATACTGGAGCATCATACTCTTTTATATCTGATCTGTTTTTGCTTGAGTGTGGGTTGAGTTCTACCCCATTGTGTGATGTTGTATCTGTTTCTAATCCTGCTGGCATGTGGTTGATGTCTCGTGAAGTGGTTTTAGATTGTGTGATTAGATTTGATGCGAATGTGTTGGTGACGAATTTGATTTCTTTAGAGATTAGAGATTTTGGCTGTATCTCGGGTATGGACGTGCTATCTGAATATAGAGCGACTGTAGATTGTTTCCATGGTGTAGTGAGGTTAAGACCTCAGTATGTGGAAAAGTGGGATTTCTATGGTGCTGATTCACGATCGAAGATTCCACTAGTGTCTGCCATGGAGATGTTTAGTCTGTTGTCGTTAAAGAACTCTAGGTTTATGATTTATGCCATGGATGTTTCCCAAGAATCGCGGATAGAGTTGAGTAACGTCCCAATTGCTCGAGAGTTCCCTGATGTGTTTCCGGATGAGATTCCTGGATTCCCTCCGAGATGAGAGATTGACTTGAGCATAGAGTTGGTGCCGGGAACAGCCCCGATTTCGAGTTCTCCTTACCGATTGGCGCCAGCTAAGTTGAAGGAACTCAAGGATCAGTTGCGTGACCTTGTAGAGAAAGGATTTATTAGGCCGAGTATGTCGCCTTGGGGAGCTTCGATTCTCTTTGTGAAGAAGAAGGATGGATCTATGAGGATGTGTGTGGATTTTTGGCAGTTGAATAAAGCGACGATCAAGAACAAGTATCCGCTGCCGAGAATCGATGATCTATTCGATCAGTTGCAGGGATTGGCAGTGTACTCCAATATTGATTTGCGATCTGGTTATCATCAGTTGCGGATTAGAGACGCTAATGTGACGAAGACGACATTCAGGACTAGATACGGGCATTATGAATTTCTTGTGATGCCGTTTGGATTGACGAATACTCCTGCTGTCTTCATGGATTTGATGAATCGCGTCTTTAATGAGTACATCGATCGTTTCGTGATTGTATTCATAGACGACATCTTGGTGTATTCGAGGAACTTCAGAGAGCATAAGGAGCACTTGAGATTGGTGTTGCAAAACTGAGAGACTCACAACTTTATGCGAAGTTCAGTAAGTGCAAATTCTGGTTGCATAGATGACATTCTGGTGTATTCGAGGAACTTCAGAGAGCATAAGGAACACTTGAGATTGGTGTTGCAGAAACTGAGAGACTCACAGCTTTATGCAAAGTTCAGTAAGTGTGAAATTCTGGTTGGATAAGGTAATATTTTTGGGTCATGTCATATCTGCACAAGGTATTTCCTTGGATCCTAGTAAGGTCGGAGTAGTTCTTAACTAGGAGCGACCTAGCAATGTTTCAGAGATCCGTAGTTTCTTGGGTTTGGCTGGCTATTATAGGCGTTTTATCGAGAAATTGTCTTCAATAGCCAAGCCGATGATGCAGTTGACCCAGAAGGATAGGAGATTTATGTGGACAGATGAATGTGAGTCGAGTTTTCAATTGCTTAAGGACAAGTTGACTACTGCTCCTGTGTTGGGTTTACCTACGTGTTCTGGAATTTTTGTAGTTTGTTCCGATGCTTCTCTAAATGGTTTAGGCTGTGTATTGATGCATAACGGGCTAGAGATAGCTTATGCGTCTCGACAGTTGAAACCCCATGAGACGAGATACCCCATTCACGATCTGGAGTTGGCTGCTATTGTTTTTGCCTTGAAAATTTGGCAACACTACTTGTATGGTGAGCAGTTTTTGGTGTACACGGACCACAAGAGTTTGAAATTTATCTTCACTCAGTCAGATCTGAATATGAGGCAACGTCGTTGGATGGAGTTACTGAAGAATTTTGACTGTGAGATCCTGTGTCAGCCTGGGCGGATGAACTTAGTGGCAGATCCTTTGAGTAGGAAAGCCCAGACTATGACGTCATTGAGTATATCTAAGTCCATGAACATTTAGGGACTTCTGGATGGCGTTCTCAACCAGATGGTCAGTACTTTGTGGTTTCTTCGTGTCAGGTTGAACCACATATTGTCGCAGACATTAGAACAGCGCAGAGGATTGACCGGTATATTCATGAGTTGAAGATAAAGGCCCATAATGGCCAGTCAGAAAATTTTCTGTTCTTTATAATGAATGCTTGAGATTTCGTGGTGGATTGGTTGCTCCTAATTTGATTGATATGAAGGAAACCATCTTAAACGAGGCCCATTGTAGTCGTTACAGTGTGCATCCGGGCGAGAAGAAGTGTATCATGCCTTGAAGTCTCATTACTGGTGGGAAGGTATGAGGAATGACATCTCTAGATTTGTAGCTCGATGTTTGAACTGTCAACAGGTCAAGGCTGAGAGGATGAGACCTGATGGATTGTTGCAGAGTTTAGAAGTGACTCAATGGAATTGAGAGCACGTGGCCATGGATTTTGTGACTCATTTACCTCGTTCTAGTAGGGGATGTGATGTGATTTGGTGGTGATTGACAGGCTTTCGAAGTCATCCCATTTCATTCTCTATGATGTGAGATGTTCCATGAAGAAGATGGCGAGATTGTATGTCGACCATGTGGTTAGATTGCATGGAGTGCCGGTTTCCATAGTGTCCGATAGAGATCCAAGATTTACTTCCCGGTTTTGGAAGAGCTTGCAAGCAGCGATGGGTTCGAGATTGGCTATGAGTAAGCTTATCATCCTTAGATAGATGGCCAATCCGAGAGGAGCATACAGATTTTTGAGGACATGCTGCGAGCTATCGTGATGGATTTCAGTGATAGCTGGCAGGATTCTTTGTTCCTGGTCAAATTTTCGTATAAATAGCTACCAAGTGAATATCGGGATGGTCCCATTTGAAGCTTTGTATGGTCGTAAGTGTAGATCATCGATTTTTTGGGAAGAAGTTGGTGAGAGGCAACTGTCTACTCCTGAGTTTGTGCAGCATATGAAGGATCAGGTCGAGTTTATTCGAAGTAGAATGAAAGCTGCACAAGATCATCAAGCTAGCTATGCTAATAGGAGGCGTAGGCCTTTGGAATTTTAGGTTTGTGATCGAGTTTTTCTGAAGGTTTCTACTTTCAAGAGCGTGATGAGATTCAGGATTAAGGGTAAATTAGCTCCTAGATTTGTTGGTCCATTTGAGATTGTTGAGAGGATTGGATCCTTGGCATATAGATTGCATTTGTCTGCTTAGTTAGCAGCGATACATGATGTGTTTCATGTGTCTATGTTGAGGAATTATGAGCCAGATCCTTACCATGTGTTGAGAACCGATGAAGTTGAACTAGATACAGCCCTGAGTTATGTTGAATATCCAGTGCAGATTTTGGATATGAAGGAGAAGCAGCTGAGAAACAAGACTATTCTGTTTGTGATGGTCCAATGGAGCAAGCATGGCAGAGAGGAAGCTACCTGGGAAGTTGAAGAAAAGATGAGACAAGAGTGGCCTCATCTGTTTGAGTATACGCAAAATTGATTCAGGTAATCTTATAGTCTGATGATTTATGAGTTGAGTTGTTTTGTACCTTGGTAAGTGATTTTGTTAAGCATTGAAATATGCTACATTGTTGATAAGCTTTGAGAAATTCTGGAGAGTTGTGTATTTTGACTGGTGATTTTCTGGTAATCCTTCGATTTGGATCTGTAGGTCCAATGGAGCAAGCATGGCAGAGAGGAAGCTACCTGGGAAGTTGAAGAAAAGATGAGACAAGAGTGGCCTCATCTGTTTGAGTATACGCAAAATTGATTCAGGTAATCTTATAGTCTGATGATTTATGAGTTGAGTTGTTTTGTACCTTGGTAAGTGATTTTGTTAAGCATTGAAATATGCTACATTGTTGATAAGCTTTGAGAAATTCTGGAGAGTTGTGTATTTTGACTGGTGATTTTCTGGTAATCCTTCGATTTGGATCTGTAGTTGCCTTTTGATTTCGAGGGAGAAATCTCTCAAGGTGGGGAGGATGTGATGTGAGACCCAAAAGATCAATGGATTAATTAAGTTAATTAATCGGGTTTAGTATAGACCAGATTTGGCGTGGACAGATTTGGGATGGACCAGCTTTGAGCTGGTATGATTGGTGAACGTATCAGGTCTGTATGAATATTAGAAACAACTCTGGAATGTTGGAGAATTTTGTGGGAACGTGATCGGATTTGAGAATTGGTGGTGAAATCTGGTTGTCACAAGTCATTCTGGATACGCTAGTTGAATCTCCTGCGCGGGTAGCGAAACAACGTCGTTTAGGAGAAACCATGTTTGAGGTGCGTGAGTTACTAGTATGTGTGAACCGGCCCGGTTTGTGGTTTTGGTGTAGATCGGTGCGGTTCATGGATTTCATATTTGACTGGTCTTCGAGAGTGAGATCTGAGTGTTCTGGTTTGGAGCGATGCGACACCGTGTAGCGGTATGAATTTGCTGGATTGTAGTGCGACGTCGTTTTGAGAAATCAAATCTGTTTCGAGCTGGTCGCTATGAGCGTGTTCTTGTGAGACGTCGTTTGGTAGTAGCGCATTGGTTTAGTGTATGGTTCAGATTTGGAGTAGTACTCAGATCTGAGTTGGTATCAGCTGTGAGTTCTGTTTTGTCGGTGGCTACTGTTCATCAGATTTGGGGAGATTTAAGTTATATTTATTGACTTTGACTGTGGTCTCGCAATTATCTCCCAACACTTAGAAAATATATCTTCTCCCGACATCGAACTCTCTTCTGTCGCGATACCCTAGTTACAGTTCACTGACCCTTATCTTCTCCGATTGCCAACGATAGAAAACTCCGACTGGAGCAAGAGTGGTGGCGTTGGATTCCTCTTGCCAAGACCGTTCTTTCTATACCTCTTTTGAAGGCTGTGGATAGCTAGAAGAGGAACACGAAGTAGCAGCGGTGCGTCGTTGGTTCGTGTTCGGACATATTTGCTTTTCCGTTCAGGTAGTGCTTCGAGTAATTACTATATCCTCCCTTATGCTTCGTTTAGAGCTATCTATTGTGCTAGTAGGGTAGGATAGAGCTGGTGGAGCTCGTAGCTCCCAGTTCGTAGTTCTGTGCTACTGTCCTCGAGTATTTTCGTTGTTTTTGGCTTAGAAGGTTTCAGATCTGAGTGCTCGGGACTCTTGTTGTGGTAATTGTAGCTCAGAAACTAAAGGTACGGATTTGAGCTTGTTTACGCTTTGGGATTTGGCATGGATATAGGTGTATGCTTGCTGGTATTGCGTGTATTGTGGGCTGTTGCATCGTTGTTGCTTACTGCTGGTCTCTGTACTGATTTATGTAAGCTGTTGCATTGGAATACACACATTTTTCACGCTTGAGCTCATATCTGTTAGCCCTTTTGTTGTTGTTGTGCTAACCCGTATGTACCAGGAGCTGTTTTGAGGACGAGCGGCAATACCGTGCTCCTCATCTCCCTGCTGGGTTATCTGTTAGCCGCTATGATACGAGTTTATAGCTACCCTGCTCTCACGCACATCGTGGCCACTATCTTTGTTCGATCTGTTGACAGCTGTTGAGCTGGTCCTTGAGCTCCGTTGGCTTCCTGATTCGTTTGTAGCTTTTGTATTCTTCTGTCTCATGCATAGCACGTGCATTTATATCTGTTGCTATCTATTTGCTGTTTATATGGCTCTCCGTACTGGGGTTTGACCCCATGTCCCTCTGGGTATGGTTGTTTTGCCTATTTATGTGTGTTCAGGTTATCATGGTTTCTCAGCTGGTTGTGGGAATGACTTAGCTGGTGGTGCCCCAGGAGGTGGATAGCGTATCCTAGTTATGTATATTATGATAATGCAATAGAGTCTTTGTCGGGGGATGTCCCGTAAGGATGTAATGTTCTATTGCTGAATATTAGTTTGATTGTTGGGATACTCGATGCTTGTATTTGTTATTGTATCAGTTGTTGATAGTTATCGGTTGTTGTAAAACCAGTATTTTGAGTATCAATTTATTTTTAAATTATGTTTTCTAAGTCAGGCCAATGCGAAAAATTTTAGCCACTTTTAAATGCTTCCGTATTGATTATTGTGTGGTTAATCTCTGATTTGTGCACCGGGCCTGACATTTTTGGTATCAGAGCTTAAATTGGGATAAGCTCGAATTCTTTTGATCACACTTGAGTCTAGGCACTTTTTTGCTTGTTGCATGTGCTTGACTATGTGGTATATTTGCCGTGTGATCTTACTGTGTTAGTGTTGCCTAGATGCCGCCTAGACGTAGGGGTAGAGCTACCAGGCAGATCCCGACTGAGTCAGAGGGTCATAACGAGGAGATGGAGCGTAGTGTTCCTGTTCGTAGGCGTGCTAGGCAGGTTGATGATGAGGTAGATGTTTTGGCAGGCCGTGTGGACGAGATGGAACTGATCATGGCAAGGTTTCAGCGGATGAATCCTCAAACTTTCGATGGTGACGAGAGTAGTTCCGATGCTGAGTCCTGGCTGCAGCATATTACCAGATTGTTTGATAGAGTGCGCTATGATGATGAGCGCAAACTGAGTTTGGAGACCTTTCAGTTGAGGAAGAATGCAGAGCGATGGTGGAGAGGTGCTTCACGTACGCTCGAGGAGACTAGTATGGGTATTACTTGGGATAAGTTTTGTACAGCGTTCCGACAGGAATACGTTCCGAAGTCCTATGTTAACGCTAGGGAGCGTGAGTTTGATAACTTGGTTCAGGGAACCATGTCTGTGGGAGAGTATCCTTGAAGGTTTTCTTCTCTTCTTGCCTATGTTCCCCATGTGTCTGGACGCGAGAGGGCAAAGAGAAACATGTTTCTGGAAGGGCTGAATGAGGATATTTATTCTTTGGTTTTGGCGAGTTCACCTACCAGTTATGCGGACGCGATGGACAAGGCAATGGACATCGAGAAAGGGTTGAGGAACCGTAGGTCTCGGGTTCAGTCTCAAGCTACTCAAGGTGCACGTCCCAATGTTCCAGGGGTGCAACCTCCCTAATTTCCCCAGTCATCCCAGCAACCGCAGCAGTCAGCGCAACAATCTGGACGCCACAGGTTTAGGCCCCGTGGTCATCAGTTCAAGAAGAAGTAGGGTTCTAGTTCTTTTGATTCGGGTAGTTCGAGTAGTAGTAGCATCCCGAGGGCTATTTTCTGTGGCCAGTGTTGAGGCAAACACCCTACGACGTAGTGTGTGGGGGTTTAGGGTGGTTGCAATAATTGTGGGCAGTATGGACATTTGCGAGAGAATGTCCTTTGGCTGGATCTCAGCACACCGCTGCCCCACCTCAGGGTTGTTCTGGTGGGTCATCGCGAGGTCGTTATTTTCCTGTTCAGCAGCAGAGGATTGGGGAGACTCAACATAGGCCGTTTCAGCAGCCTGGTCCTTCGAGTTTTGGACAGTCTTCCCAGCCCCAGTTCTCAGGACCTCAACATGCCTAGGTTAATTCCATGGCGCGGGAGCAAGCGAAAGGCATGCCAGGAGGAGTGATAGCAGGTACTTGCTCTGTTTTTTATTTTCCAGCACGTGTATTGTTTGATACTGGAGCATCACATTCGTTTATAGCTGATGCATTTGTGGTCGAGCATGGTTTTCTCACCACTTGTTTGCGTGATTTTGTTTCTGTTGTGACTGCTGCTGGCGCGAGCTTGTTCTCCCAAGATATTTTGTTGAATGGCATTCGTAGGTTTGGTGAGAGCGTGTTGGTAAAGAACCTGATTTGGATAGTGATGTGTGATTTTTATTGCATAGTGGGAATGGACGTGTTGTCTAGCTTTAGGGTCACCGTGGACTGTTTCCACGGCGTGGTGCGTTTTTGGCCCTAGTCTGGCGAGATGTGGAGCTTCTACGGACAAGATTCGCAATCGAAGATTCCTTTGATCTCTGCCATGGATGTTTAGCATTTTGTCGTTGGAGAGCGTAGGATATATGATCTATGCTTTAGCCGCATCCTTTTCGTCGTGTGCGGAGCTAGGTGACATCCTCGTCGCTCGTGATTTCCCTGACGTGTTTCCTAAGGAGATTCCCGATTTTCCTCCGAGAATGGAGATCGACTTTAGCATTGAGTTGGTGCCTGGTACAGCTCCTATCTCGCATACTGCATATCGTTTAGCACCAGCCGAGTTGAGGGAGCTTAAGGTACAGCTTAGCGACTTGTTGGAGAAAGGCTTTACGCCAAGTATGTCACCATGGGGAGCTCCTATCTTGTTTGTGAAGAAGAAGGATGGATCGATGAGGATGTGCATTGAATTTCGGCAACTGAATAAGGCGACAATGAAGAATAAGTACCTCTACCGAGGATCGATGATTTGTTTTATCATCTTGAGGGTTCAGCGATGTATTCTAAGATCGATATACGTTCAGGGTACCATCAGTTGCACATTCGAGATGAAGATGTTGCGAAAACTGCGTTTCGTACGAGGTATGGGCATTATGAGTTTTTGGTTATGCCTTTTGGTTTGACGAATGCCCCTGCAGTTTTCATGGATGTGATGAATCGAGTCTTTAGAGAGTTCATCGATCAGTTTGTGATTGTGTTTATCGAAGATATTTTGGTGTATTCGAAGACTCCAATGCAGCACAAAGAGCATTTGAGGCTGGTACTCCAAACCCTTCGAGACTCGCAGCTGTATGCTAAGTTCTACAAATGCAAGTTTTGGTTGGACAGAGTGGTATTTCTGGGTCATGTAATTTCAGCTGCAGGTATATCTGTTGATCCCAGTAAGGTAGAGGTTGTTGTGAACTGGGAACGTCCCAAGAATGTTTTATAGATTCGTAGCTTCTTGGGATTGGCTATCTATTATCGCCGATTTATTGAGAGATTATATAGTATAGCTAAGCCTATGACGCAGTTGACCCAGAAATACAAGAGGTTTGTTTGGACGGAGCAATGCGGAACAGTTTCCAATTGCTCAAAGAGAAGCTAACTTCAGCACCTGTGTTGGCTTTTCCTTCAGGATCCCGTGGTTTTGTAGTGTGTTCTGATGCTTCATTGAATGGATTGGGTTGTGTTTTGATACAGAATGGTCGAGTCATTGCGTATGCTTCTCGTCAGTTGAAACCCCATGAGACTCGATATCCAGTTCATGATTTGGAGTTGGCTGCCGTCGTCTTTGCTTTGAAGATTTGGTGCCACTATCTGTATGACAAGCAGTTTGTGGTGTATATAGACCACAAGAGTCTTCAGTATCTTTTCTCTCAGTCAGATTTGAACATGA
This sequence comes from Dorcoceras hygrometricum, assembly GCA_001598015.1. NCBI lineage: Eukaryota > Viridiplantae > Streptophyta > Magnoliopsida > Lamiales > Gesneriaceae > Dorcoceras > Dorcoceras hygrometricum. Next base: position 254,272 of record KV000205.1, on the reverse strand, counting down.
GACAACGTAGATGGATGGAGCTGCTTAAGGATTTCGATTGTTAGATTCAGTATCAACCTGACAAAGTGAATGTAGTTTCTGATGCATTGAGCATAAAAGCTCAAGTTTCTATGCTTGCTGCGTTGCAGATTTCGAAAGTTCATGAGCATCTAAGCACTACTGGTTGGCGTTTTACCCAGGTGATGATTATGTTGTGGTATCTTCTTTTCAAGTTGAGCCACAGATTGTTCGAATATTAGAGAAGCTCAGAGAACAGGTCCATATATCTATGAGCTGAAGTTGAAGGCTAGAGGTGGACAGTTGGAAAATTATTCTGTCACGTCTGATGGTTGTTTGAGATTTCGTGGCAGGTTGGTAGTGCCAAATATGATTGATTTGAAGGATGATATCTTGAGGGAAGCACACTATAGTAGACATACTGTCCATCCTGGTGCAAGGAAAATAACATTCCTTGAAACCACATTATTGGCGGGAAGGTTTGAAGAGTGATGTTGCTGATTTTGTTGCGCGTTATCTTAATTGTCAGCAAGTTAAGGCAGAAAGGATGAGACCTGGTGGTCTATTGCAAGGTTTAGAGGTGTCCCAATGGAATTGGGAACATGTAGCAATGGATTTTGTGACCCATTTGCCTCGTTACAGTCGAGGATGTGATGCTATCTAGGTTGTGATAGACAGAATTTTGAAGTCAGCTCACTTCATTTCCTACAGTATGACGCATTCTTTGAAGAATATGGCGAAGTTGTACATAGATTTCGTGGTGCGATTACATGGTATGCCTGTGTCCATTGTTTCAGATCGAGATCCGAAGTTTAATTCCAGATTTTGGAAGAGTTTGCAAACAGATTTGGGCATCAGATTGGCTATGAGTACAGCTTATCATCCCCAAACCGATGGCCAATCTGAGAGGACTATCCAGACTTTGGAGGATATGTTGAGAGCTGTTTTGATGGATTCCAGTTGTAGTCGGCAAGATTCGTTGTTGAGTTTTCATATAATAATAGCTACCAGGTGTCAATTGGCATAGCACCATTCGAAGAGTTGTATGGTAGGAAGTGAAGATGGCCTATCTGTTGGGAAGAAGTGGGGGAGAAGTAGCTGTCTTCTCCAGAATTTGTGCAGCAGATGAGAATCAAGTGGATTTGATTAGGCAACGTATGAAAGCTGCACAAGATCTCCAAGCTAGTTATGCGAATAGAAGGCGTAGGCCTTAGGAATTTCAGGTTGGTGATCAACTGTTCTTGAAAGTTTCTCCTTTCAGAAGTGTTATGAGATTTGGGCACAATGGAAAATTAGCTCCTCGTTATGTTGAACCTTATGAGATTTTGGAGAGGATCGGTCCTTTGGCTTATCGATTGTTGTTTCCACCATATCTGTCCTCATTGCAGGATGTATTTCACGTGTCTGTGTTGAGGAAGTATGAGCCAGATCCTTCTCATGTGTTGCGAACTGACGAGGTGGAGCTGGATCAAACTTTGAGTTATGTTGAGTATCCCTTGCAGATTCTGGACAGGAAGGAGAAACAGCTGAGGAACAAGACCATTCCTTTGGTTATGGTCCACTGGAGCAAGTATGGTAGAGAAGAAGCTACGTGGGAGTTAGAGGAGAAAATGCAACGTGAGTGCCCTCATCTGTTTGAGTATAACTTGCATTGACTCCAGTAGCTAGTTTGCTTGTTATCATTTTGCCCAGATATCTTGAATTCTTGGTTAGTAGCCTCCTGATGTGTGTTAGAGTGTTGCTGGGAGTATTGTGCGTAGCGTGATTTTTCCTTTGTTGAGTTTTGTTCAGTTCTGGAGTTGTTGTTTGATTTCGAGGACGAAATCTTATTTTCAGTGCGGGAGGAATGTGAGACCCGAAATGTGAGCACCCGATCCCACGGGGTCACGGATTTGGGAATGAATTAAAATTTTGAAATAAAAATAAGGGCTAAACGGCAATTTGTTATAAGCTGTATTTCTTATAACTTAGAAAAAAATTCGAAAAAAAAATACAAAACTGACAAACACACTGTTGGTGCCAAGTACTGAACATTTTGCGGAAACAGATTTCTTATATATATACTGCAATTGCGATATTACAACATCTGAAATTCTATATTACAACATCTGAAATTCTATATGAATACAAATGTCTAAGATAAAAGACAACAACTAAGACACAGGAAAACGCTGTCCATAGATAAACACTTCACCATCCAGCTGTCTCAGCTTCCACCTTCCGCTTGACCCTTAACTGTCTTACCTGCACAATTTTAAAAGCTAATGAGCCTAGGGTCTCAGCAGGTAAAATCAGGATAATAGCAAAATCATTTAATGCAGGCAGACATCTGAACATATACATAACTGAGTTAAAGGAACTTCATTTAAAAAATAAACATTCTTAAACTTTCTTTATTGAACTTTCTTTCATAACTTTCGTAAACATGGATGTGGGGATAATAGCCCAGATCCCTTCGTTTAAATTCTTTAAACTTTTTTATTTATGGCTCAGAAGCTCTCCTTAGGTCCAATGTGCACTTGATCAAATGACTACTGATATCAGTTCTTAGCATATAGCTCAATATGAAGGGGTATACAGATCCGTCAATACGTAATCCCGATCCTTCCTATTTGAAGGGTCACACTGGTTCGTCAGCCAGGTACTCACCCTTCCTTATGACCGTCTGTTATCTATGCCATAAATCTTTAAAATAAACTTTTCTTCCTTTAAACTCCTTTCTTTCGAAATCTTCTTTAAAATCAGCTTTTGAATTCAGCTTTTGAATTCTCACTGGGTTCGCTTCTTTTAAAACTTTGCTTCCCATTTTAAAACTTACTAAATATCAAATTTGACTATTGGAAAGTAATAGATGAAATAGAACAGCTTTCTCTAAAGGAAACTGTACTGGAAAGCAAAACAGATTTCAACTGTGGAAACAGATCTTACTCTCGAAACAGTATAAACTAACGTCAAATAGATGTGACAAAGAAACTATATCGTTAGCGTGAAACAGAAGTCTGACTAGGAAAATACATTGCTAACCTTGCAACAGATGTCACTGGTCAACTCAGCTGTCAACGCAGAAACATTATATGGAAAACAAACAGATGTATCCAACGGAATAGTGTTTAGAAACAGCTGTGACTAGGTCAAACAGATGTCAACGCAACTAAGTTGGTCAACTCAGCTGTCACTGAATAATCACAAGTGACTCAGCAGTGAAGTATTGTATACTATGAAATCTAACCAAAAGCTGATGTGTAGTGAAACTACCAGCTGAAATGAAAACTGCTGAATTTAAATATGAAATTCAGTCGCTGAGATAGGAACCAAATTCTGAATAAGAACTTGGTGCTGCAACATCACGAACAACATCTACGATACCAGTTCTGCCTATCAAACCAGACTTAGTTTCTGATTCAACTAGCATCTCCGATTACATAGAGTCAAATTCAGATGTTACCATTCACCAGAAAGAAGAACATTCATGAATAAACTTGACTCAAATCCGAACTCCTCAGTATCTTTAAACATCTTTTCTTAAAACATACTGGAAAACTTGGAAGCAGAAAACATAACTTTTTGAACCCAATATTTCTTTCTTAAACATTCATAAATCTTATTTGAACATGAACTTAAACATAACTTTAACATACAGGCAAGCAGATCCATAAAATGAGAAAATCAATATATGTTTCAAATGGTGTAGCAAAGGAACAGCTTTTACTTGCCTTTAAAACTCGAGCTTTGCAACGACAGTAGGTTCCTGCAGAGTTCCTCCTTAGCAATCACAACGAGTTTATTTGGAAATATTTCAGAGAACACAAAAGAGTTTGCTTCCTGTAAATGAAATGAATCTTTTCATTCGAAAACAGGTATTTATATGGGAGGGATTAATGACAAGCAAGGTGTATTCATCAAGCATGACACACCTTACCTAAGTTATGAAATTTTAGTAAAATTCCTCCCTCAATGTTTTAATTGCAAATCTACCAATCCCTTTTTAAAAGAAATCATTTTGTCCTCCTTAAAATCATTAAAACAAGTTTCTAAAATCTGCTCGTGCATTGCGTTTGGAGTAACCTCAACTGGAACTTGCTGCGTCTCTCCTCAGTACTGAAATCAATAAGATCAGCTTTCATTAAATAACTTATGCTAACATTTAAATTTGTCATTTTGACCCTTGAAATAAATAAGATGCATATATGTGATCCTATGGATTTTGGGGCGTTACAACTCTACCCTCCTTATTGAAATTTCGTCCTCGAAATTTACTTACCAAACAGATATGGGTAAAGGTTAAGCATATCAGCTTCTGTCTCCCATGTAGCTTCTCACTCCGACTGGTTAGACCATTGTATCTTAACCATAGGAATACTACGATTTCTTAGTTTTCTAACTTCTCGAAGAAGAATCTTCTCTGGTCTCTCTTCATAAGTTAAATCTGGCACTAACTGGATTGGTTCATGGCTTAGCACATGCGTAGGTTAGGAATATACTTCTTCAAAACTGAAACATAGAAAAACGCTAATGAACTGCTGATAGCTGCGTAGGTTAGGAATATACTTCTTCAAAACTGAAACATGAAAAACGCTATGAACTGCTGATAGCTGCAGGGGCAGTGCTAATCGATAAGCTAGCGTTCCTATTCTTTCTAAAATCTCATATGGTCCAATATATCTTGGACACAACTTTCC
>KV000205.1:201319-222338 GCA_001598015.1 Dorcoceras hygrometricum | reverse complement strand
CGGAGGAGATTACTGGTTTTCCTCCGAGGCGGGAGATGGACTTCAGCATAGAGCTGGTGCTTGGCATAGCTCCGATTTCGCGTGCTCCTTATCGTCTGGCGCCTGTGGAGTTGAGAGAACTCAAGGTGCAGTTAGATGATTTACTGGAGAAAGGTTTTATTCGTCCTAGTATGTCATCGTGGGGAGCGTCCATACTGTTTGTGAAGAAGAAGGATGGCTCAATGCGGATTTGCATTGATTTTCGCCAGTTGAATAAAGCCACTGCGAAGAACAAGTACCCGTTGCCGAGAATTGATGATCTGTTTGATCAGTTGCAGGGTTCTGTGCTGTATTCAAAGATTGATCTTCGTTACGAGTACCATCAGCTGAGAGTGAGAGATCAGGATGTCGCGAAGACTGCGTTTCGTACGAGGTACGGACATTTTTGAGTTTTTAGTGATGCCGTTTGGTTTGACCAACGTGCCTGAAGTCTTTATGGATTTGATGAACCGAGTTTTCCGTGAGTTTATCGATCAGTTTGTGATCGTGTTCATCAACGACATCTTAATTTATTCAAAGACTCCTTTGGAGCACAAGGAGCATTTGCGGATTGTCCTTCAGACGCTGAGAGACCAGCAGTTGTATGCAAAGTTCTCCAAGTGTGAGTTCTGGTTGGATCGCGTCGTATTCTTGGGATATGTGATTTCAGCCGAGGGGATTTCGGTGGATCCTAGCAAGGTTGATGCCGTTCTGAACTGGGAGCGTCCCAGAAATGTTTCCGAGATTCGCAGTTTCTTGGGTCTGGCTGGCTATTATCATCGCTTCATTGAGGGATTCTCAAGTATAGCAAAGCCGATGACTCAATTAACTCAGAAGGACAAGCGCTTTGTTTGGACTGAGCAGTGTGAGAATGATTTTCAACTGCTCAAGGAAAAGTTGACTATTGCGCCTGTGTTGGCTCTACCGTCCGGTTCAGGTGGTTTTGTTGTTTGTTCTGACGCTTCGCTCAATGTATTGGGTTGTTTGTTGATGCAAAATGGTCGAGTCATTGCGTATGCCTCGCGGCAGTTGAAACCGCATGAGACTCGTTACGCCGTCCATGATTTTGAGTTAGCAGCGCTGGTCTTTGCGTTGAAGATCTGGCGTCACTACCTGTACAGCGAGAAGTTTTTGGTGTACTCCGACCACAAGAGTTTGCAGTATCTATTTTTGCAGCCTGACCTGAACATGAGACAGCGTCGGTGGATGGAGCTGCTAAACAATTTCGATTGTGAGATTAAGTACCAGCCTGGAAAGTTGAACGTGGTGGCCGATGCTTTGAGCAGAAGGCTAATGAGATGCTTGCGTCGTTGTACATCTATAAGGATCAGGAGCATCTTAACACTACGGGTTGGAGATTTTACCCGGCTGAGGATTGTGTGGTGGTTTCTTCTTTCCAAGTGGAGCCACAGATTGTTTCTACCATTCGAGCAGCTCAAAGGACTGATCCGTCTATCCACGAGTTGAATTTGAAGGTCAGGACTGGAGAACTTGAGGATTATTCTATCTCTTCTGATGGTTGTTTGCGTTACCGGGACAGGTTGGTTGTGCCCAATTTGATTGATTTGAAGGAGGAAATCCTTCAGGAGGCGCACTGTAGCAGACATAGTGTTCATCCGGGTGCACGGAAGATGTACCATGCTTTGAAGCCGTACTTTTGGTGGCTGGCCTAAAGAGTGACGTTGCTGGTTTTGTTGCTCGTTGTTTGAACTGTCAGATGGTTAAGGCCGAAAGGATGAGACCTGGTGGTCTGTTGCAGAGTTTGGAGGTGCCCCAATGGAATTGGGAGCACATTGCTATGGATTTCGTGATGCATCTGCCTCGTTGCAGCAGAGGATGTGATGCAATTTGGGTGGTTATAAACCGTCTGTCGAAGTCTGCACATTTTTTCCGTATGAAATGACCTTCTCGTTGAAGAAGATGGCAAAGCTGTACGTTAATTTTGTTGTTAGACTGCATGGTGTGCCTGTTTCAATCGTTTCTGATCGAGATCCGAGGTTTACTTCCAGGTTTTGGAAGAGTTTGCAAACAGCTTTGGGTACCAGATTGGCTATGAGCACCGCGTATCACCCCCAGACAGATGGCCAATCTGAGCAAAGCAGCAAATGAAAGATCATGTGGATCTTATTAGACAGCGGATGAAGGCTGCCCAGGATCGCCAGCCAGTTTATGCGAATAAGAGGCGTCGACCTCTTGAGTTTTCAGGTTGGTGATCGCGTAGTTCTTTTAAAGTTTTCTCCGTTTTCGCAGAGTGATGCGCTTTGGACACAAGGAAAAGTTATCCCCTCGTTACGTTGGTCCGTATGATATTGTTGAGAGGATTGTCCCTTTAGCGTATCGGCTGTTGTTGCCGTCAGAGTTGTCTTCTCTTCATGACGTCTTCCATGTTTCCATGTTGAGGAAGTATGAGCCAGATCCGTCTCATGTGCTTAGAACTGACGAGGTGGAGCTAGATCAGTCGTTGAGTTATCAAGAATATCCCTTGCAGATCCTTGGCAGAAAAGATAAACAGTTATGGAATAAGACCATTCCGTTGGTAATGGTGCAGTGGAGCAAACATGGAAGGGAAGAAGCTACTTGGGAGCTGGAAGAAAAGATGCAGCGCGAGTGGCCGCATCTGTTTGAGTAGCTGTTGAGCTAAATTTCCAGTAGTTTGTAGCTTTTGGTTGTATTTCTTCCCTAGTTATTGTTATATGTTTGTTCAGTTATCTTGAACTCTTGGCCTTGTGTTGGGCGAGTTCTGTTTGTATCTTGTTGTTGCTGTGTTGTTGTGCCAGAATTGTTGTTTGATTTCGGGGACGAAATCCTTTTTAGTGGGGGAGAAATGTGAGACATGAATTTGTATAAGAGATTAATTGTTGGAATGTATCGGTTTTTAGAGATTTCTGGTGATTTAGATCTCTGTTTGTAAGTTTGGTTGGCATTTTCGGGTCTGAAATAGCATTTGGAGCAATTCTGGGAGATTTTGTATTTTTGGGGTTTTTGGGTGAAAGCTGGTTGAATTGTAAAAACCAGTCGTAGCGTTTATTTGGCAACGTGAGATCCAAAACGCCATCGTTTGGAGAGATCTGGTAGCGCTTGAAATACCAGTCCCTGGTTTAGTGTATTTGTATCGTGTTGGATACGGTGTCGTTTGAATAAGTTGGAGCGACGTCGTTTTGGTGTAGCGCTAGTGTGAGATCTGATCGCGTGTGTGAGTACCTGCTGGTTGTTCAGCAGAAGCAGATGTCAACGAGGGTCAACATCCCTGTAGCGCGAGAAGGAAACGTCGTCGTTTGGATGTTGCGACTGGTTGTCCAGCTGCGAGAGATTTGTGTGCTACTGTAGATTGCAGCTGGTGATGCGCTACTGTAGCTTGCGGCTGGTATTGCGTGAGAGTTATCGACCAGATTTGATGACGTCAGCTGTGCGACGCCATTTTGTTTAGTTGCAACGCTGCGTTTTATATGTTGCGGCTGGTACCAGCTTTTGGAGAATTCCCGTGATGTTTAAACTAGTCGTAGGTAGTGTTCTACGACGTCGTTTTGCTTAGCGGGGGTTGAGAATTCAGTAGTTGGTTCTTTGCATCTGCTGGTTTGTTGGTGCCTGCTGGTTATGTCGGTAGATAATTTAACCAGCTTTTGCGAGATGTATTTAAGGAAGACTTGGTCTTCGATTTCGAGCACCAGATTCCATACTTAAAATATTTTCCCCGATTGTGTTCTTCGCTTCGAACCCTAGGTTACTGTTCAGCGTAGCTTTTCTCCAGCAATTCCCATCGTTTCCGGCCATTGTTTGATACGTTCGAGGTAGCGTTGGACTCCTCTTGCGAAGATCTATCATTCCATACCACTTTTGGAGGCTGTGGATGGCTAGTTGAGGAACGCGAAGTTGCTGCTCGATTGTGCGTTTTGTAGTGCAGTTAGAACTTCGTTCCTTTGTGATGAGATCTCGTTCCTAGCCTTTGTTTAAGCTTCCAGTAATTTTTTTTGGTAGTAATTGCGTTGGTTGAGCGTGGCTCCCAGTCGTGAGCTTCTGTAATTGGCCGTGAGTTTCTGTGCAGCTTTTGAGATCTGTGTGTTGTATATTTAGCAGGTTGCTATCCAGATCTCTCGGGCCTGTTTTGTAGTAATTGTTGCACAAAAGTATAAGGTACGGATCTGAGCTTGATGTTACTGGGAATTGGCGTGAGATTGAATGCTAGATGGCTGTGGTTCATTTCCGTGGATGTTTCTGTGTGCATATGTTATTGCTATTGTTGTTTAGCTGCTCTGTTTATGCATGCACGCATTTCCCATATTGCATTCATAATTCTGTTGGAACCATTGTTTCGTATCTTGTATTGCTGTTGTTGATTCTTACCAGGATGCGAGGGTCGAGCGGCAATCCGGCACTCTCATCTCCCTGCTGGGATCGATGCCACCATGCGCCGAGTATCCTTAGCTCCCTTGTTGGTCGAGCCTTCCGTTGTTATCCGGTGTCTCATGCATAGCATCTGCATTTTATCTTATGCACTCTTTTTGCTATATCTGTTGCTCTCCGTACTGGGGTTTGACCCCATGTCCCTCTGGGACTTGGTTTGTTTGCTTCTTTGTGTTGTTTTCAGGGAACCCAGGTTTTACAGCTGGTCGTGGTTTTAACCCAGCTGGTGGTGCCCCAGGAGGTGGTTAGCGTGTCCCAGTTGTGTATAGCATATTTATATATATGTATCAGTTAGCTAGGGGGATGCCCTGCGCTTCATTATTTTATCCAGTAGTTGGAGTCTGATACATATTTTGATTGGTGTATGCTATACTGTTGGTCTTTTTTATAAACTGGGATATATTTTGAGTATCGCTTTATTTTAAATTAAATTTTTAAACCGTCAGGCCAAAAGCGAAAATTTAACCCGTTTTTGATAGCTTCCGCATGTGTTTGTATGATTTTACTCTGTTTAGAGCACGAGGCCTGACATGTGGTGTCGTTTTGATTAGTTGATGCGGCGTCGTTTTGATGTTCTTTTGCAAATGCAACGTCTGTTGGTTGCTGCTGATTTTTGTTGAGAGCAACTGCTGGTTTCTGTTGTAAGATATCTGTTGTTTCGATGTATGCTGATTAATTGAGAACAGCAGCTGTTGGATTTAAGAGATATATAGATAAGTGTTGATCGACACTTAGAATTATCTGAACCAGATATTTCTTGTAACACCCAAACCCCATGGGAGTCACGGGATCAAAGAAAAGGAATTAAAAGAGGAAACAAAGAAGGGCTGAATCATAAATAGAACAAGCTGTATTGCTTTGCTCAAATAAAACTTCGAAATAATAACCGTTGGACGCCAAGAAAATAAAACCAGGTTTCATAACAACTTGCAAAGTACAAAATGCAAAATCACGATATTACAACTACTGAACTCTATCTGAATTCATTTTTGTTGTAACAGATCTCAATACAGATTTGCTAAGATCAAGGACACAAACAATAACTACAAAAGAACATCGTGGAAACGCAGGCCTTCGATAAACACTCGCACATCGCCACTGGTTCAGACGCCACCTCCCATCTTCTCTGACGCTGACTCACCTGCACTAAGAAAGCTAGTTAGCCTAGGGGCTCAGCAAGCAAAACTGAGAATAACAAAGCACTATATGCAGGCGCAATACATACATATGACATCGTAGTTTAAAGGAAGTCTTAAAACATAAAATATCATCGTAATTATTACTGTGGGGAAAAACACAGATCCCACCATCAATATTTTTCATCAGACTTATGGCTCAAAAGTTCTCCAAATAGGACCCGTTGCACTCGATCGAATGACTACTGATATCAGTTACAATATGATGAAATCTCACCCAATATGAAGGGGCAACCGACCCATTCGTCTGCTGCTCACCCTTCCAATATGGACCGGATGTTATGTTTGCCATAAATCCTAAAATCTGAACATTTTCTTCCTTTAAACATCTACTGAGCGAAATCAAATCTTAACATCGGGGTTCACTTTAGTTAAAACTCATTTTCTTTCTTTCGAAAACCTTTTTCACTGAGCATTCAACTATTACTTGAAAAACAAATAGATGATTACTGTAGAAAGACTATCGCTATTGGGAAACAAAGGTTACTGTCAACAGATATATCTCTCGGGGAACAATGAACAAAAGATGTCAACAGATATCTCTCGGGGTACAATAGACAAAACTAGTCCAAAGATGTCAACAGATATCTCTCGGGGTACAATAGCAAAACTGTCAACAGATATCTTTCGGGGAAAAATAACAAAGCTGTCAGCAGATATATCTCTCGGGGATAATTAACAAAGCTGTCAACAGATATATCTCTCGGGGAAAATAACAAAACTGTCAATAGATATCTCTCGGGGAACAACGGAAGGTTGCTGTCGACAGATACCACCCTATAGGAAATGAACAGTAGGTAACTGTCGGGAAAATGAACAGTAAGTATCTGTCCACGGATGTCACTCTCTTGGAAACGAAGGTTACTGATATCAAACCTCTAGCAAAAATGAACAGGAAGTTACTGCTAACAGACCTTTTGGAAGTTAAACATAAGTCAAGTTCGAACATTACTCCTTACTAGGAAGAATAAGAACTTCGTTACAGAACAATGAACAGAAATCTGAAATGCTCAGTGTTTTAAAACAACATCACCAACTTCAATATCAACTTCGTAAAATACATTTTGAGTTCCAAACATACATCCACTGTGAACCCGGACATTAAACATACACTACAATATCAGCAGAACATGAACAAAGGCTGATATTAACATAACTTAGGCAAGAATTCATGAAATTAAACGAGAACAATACATATGCTTTCATGGCGTAGCAAGAATCATATTTACTTGCCTCAATACTTGGAGAAACACGAAATACAGCAGATCCTATCAGCAAGTCTCTTAAAGCACCGCAGTGTGTCTCCTATGGATTCTTTGATGAAAATGAAGGTTTTCTTACAAAACAATGAACTTATAGCCCACACGTACCATAGGCATGGGAGTCTGTCATGTAACAGGGAAAAAACACTTGAGTAGGCATGGTGTTCCACGCCTACCTTTCCAAATTTTGTTAAAAGTCCCCTATCACTATTTGAATTTGTAAAAACGATACTCATATTTAAAAAGAACCATTCTCCCATCCGAAAATCATTTTATTTTCAACGTCAATCACTCGGCTGGTGCTCGGGGTAACAGCTGACCAAACCTCTGCATAGTGTCTCACAACTGAAATAATAAATCTGCTGGAAATATAAACGATTAAGCTGAAGTTCGAATTTATAAATGAGTCCTTGAATTTAAAAGGACTAAGAATAGTGTTCCTAAGTATTTTGGGGCGCTACAACTCTACCCACTTTATAAAAATTTCGTCCTCGAAATTTACTTACCGAATAAATCTGGGTAACAACTATGCATATCAGCTTCCGTTTCCCACGTAGCTTCTCGTTCGGTTTGATTCGACCACTGTACTTTAACCATTGGAATGCTACGGTTCCTCAGCTTTCTAATTTCCCTAAGAAGGATCTTCTCAGGTCTCTCTTCATAACTCAAATATGGCGCTAAGTGAATTGGTTCAGCATTCAATATGTGCGATGGGTGGGGAACGTACTTCCTCAAAGCTGATACATGGAATACATTATGCACTGAAGTTAGATGCGACGGCAGTGCTAAATGATAGGCCAATGTTCCTACTTTGTCCAGAATCTCATAGGGACCTATATACCTGGGACTCAGTTTCCCTTCTTTCCAAATCGCCTCACTCCCTTCATTGGAGCTACTTTCAAAAAGACGTGATCACCAACGTCAAAACTTAGCTCCCTTCGTCTATTGTCTGCATAACTCTTTTGTCTTATTTGAGCAACTTTCATCCTTTCCTTTAGTTTTCTTACAACGGTCACTGTTTGCTCTACCAGGTCTGGTCCTAGACCATCTCGCTCTCCTACCTCATCCCAGTGAAGAGGCGTTCTACATTTATGTCCATATAGAGCTTCATATGGGGCCATCTGGATGGAGGCTTGAAAACTGTTGTTATACGCAAATTCCACCAAGGGCAATTTCAAATCCCAACATTCTGAGAAATCTATAATGCATGCTCTGAGTAAGTCCTCTAAAATCTGGATCACTCTTTATGATTGTCCATCGATTTGGGGATGAAAGACTGTGCTAAATGTTAACATCGTTCCTAAAGCTCGATGCAGACTTCTCCAAAATGCAGACGTGAACTTGGAATCCCTATCAGATACAATCGATACGGGAACACCGTGAAGTCTGATGATCTCTCTTACATACAATACTGCATATCTACTCACGTCATAAGTCGTCTTTACTGGCAAAAAGTGAGCAGATTTTGTATGTCTATCCACTATAACCCAAATGGAATTATAACCTTGGGTAGTCCTCGGCAATCCAGTCACAAAATCTATGGCTATACATTCCCATTTCCACTCTGGAATGGGCAACTGTTTCAACATTCCTGCTGTCGCTGGTGTTCAGCTTTCACCAATTGACACGTTAAGAATTCAGAGACAAATTTAGCGACGTCTCTCTTCATTCCCGGCCACCAATATAACTTATGAAGATCTTTATAAATCCTAGTGGTTCCGGGATGCACAGAGTATGGAGCTATATGGGCCTCCGTCATTACATCTGATCGGAAGGTTCCTGCTTGGGGCACCCAGATTCTTCCCTGAAATCTGATTATTCCTACTTCTGATAAATAGAGGTTGCTGCCTTTCTCTTTATCCTGTTTTACCCACTTCTGAAGTTGCTCATCAGTTAATTGTCCTTCACAAATTTGGTCTAACAGATTTGACCTGACTGAGAGATCTGCCAACACTATAGCGCTACCGCTGGGAACTATCTCTATTCCAGATTTCTCCACTTCATATGCCAAAGACCTTTGGACAGACAGCTGTGTTAAACCAACAGATTTTCTACTTAGAGCATCAGCTACAACGTTGTCTTTCCCTGGGTGATAACTGATCGTACAGTCGTAATCCTTCACCAGTTCCAGCCATCTCCTCTGCCTCATGTTTAATTCCTTCTGGGTGAAGAAGTATTTCAGACTTTTGTGATCTGTGAATATCTCACATTTCTTCCCATACAAATAATGCCTCCAGATCTTTAAGGCGAACACAACTGCTGCCAGCTCCAAGTCATGAGTGGGATAATTCTTTTCGTTGTTCTTTAGCTGTCGTGAGGCGTAGGATATCACTCTATGATCTTGCATCAGAACAGCTCCCAATCCCAACTTCTACACATCTGTATAAATAACAAATTTCCCTTGATCAGATGGCATCGTTAGCACGGGGGCCTCAATCAGCGCTTGCTTCAATTTCTCAAAGCTGACTTGACAGTCGGGGTCCATTAAAACTTGCACAACTTTCTAGGCAGTGATGTTAAGGAAACAGATATCTTTGAAAATCCCTTAATAAAGCGCCTGTAATAACCAGCCAATCCCAAAAAACTCCTAACTTCTGCAACAGTTGTTGGTACCGGCCAGTCGCGAACGGCTTCCTCCTACGCTGGGTCTACTTCCAATCCATCTTTCGATACAATATGCCCGAGAAAAGACACTTTTTCCAACAAAAATTCACACTTGATAAACTTGGAGAACAGCTGCTTGTCTTTCAAAATCTGAAGAACTGTTCTCATGTGGGTTGCGTGCTCAAGTATATCCTTGGAATACACTAAAATATCATCGATGAACACCAATACAAACTGATCTAAAAATGGTTGGAAAACTCTGTTCATCAAGTCCATAAAAGCTGTGGGGGCGTTAGTGAGTCCGAAGGGCATTACCAAAAATTCATAATGTCCGTAACGTGTTCTAAAGGCTGTTTTGTTGATGTCTGCTGGTTTTATCTTCAATTGGTGATAACCAGACCTCAAATCAATCTTAGAGAAAACTACTGATCCCTTCAACTGATCAAACAGATCCTCAATTCTAGGAAGGGGGTATTTATTCTTAATTGTCAACTTATTCAACTCTCTATAGTCTATACACAGCCTTAGACTCCCGTCTTTCTTCTTAACGAACAAAACAGGGGCTCCCCACGGTGATGTACTTGGTCGTATAATGCCCTTGTCCAACAGCTCTTGTATTTGCTCCTTCAATTCTTTCATTTCTGATGGAGCAAGACGGTAGGGCGGTCGGGAAACTGGTGCTGCTCCTGGTACCAAATCAATTGCAAATTCCAGTTCCCTATCAGGTGGCAGTCCGCATATGTCTTCTGGAAAAACTTCAGGGAATTCGCTCACTATTTCAACATATGAAAGTTGAGGCTTGCTAGAATCTGCTAAGGATGATAGGCTTATAAAAAATCCTACTCCTCCTTTTCTCAAACAACTCTGAGCTTTAACGGCTGAAATAATTCGAGGGATATTACAATTCTGATTGGCCTCGAACATGAACCAGTCTCCTCTTGGAGATTTCACTACCACAGTTCTGAGTTTGAATCTATTATTATACCATATCTGGTTAACCAGTCCATTCCTAGAATCAAGTTGAGCTCAGGCATTGGTAAAACAATTAAATGGACAGTAACTAAATGCCCTTGAAGCCTAAGTTCTATGTCGCGAAACAAGCTATGAGATACCAGCTCTTCCCCAGAGGGCACCATTACGCAGAATTCCATGGTTACTTGGTCAGGTCTGATAGGTAATTTCTTAGCAAAAGCTGCTATAAACGAACGAGATGCACCTGAATCTATCAAGGCTAAAGAGGGTAAACCAGCAATCAATATCTTACCCGTACCACTGTGGAATCTGGATTGGCTTGTTTAATCGTCATGACGTAAGCTCTGCTGGTCACCATTTGCTTTGACTTCGGTCAGTCCTTAATAACATGCCCTGGCAATCCACATCTGTAACAAACATTCTGTCCCTTCCTACAAGGGCCAGGGTGGTTCTTCTGACACTTGGGACACACAGGCCGATTGCTGATAGCAGATACTGCGCTAATAGGTTGAAAAACCTAAGGTTTCTGCTCCTGCGACCGCTGTTGATTCTTATATGGCTTCTTGGGGGTTTCTAGTCCTTCTGCTGATAGGCCTGTCTCTTCAGCTGTCGATCTTCCACAACAGCTTTCCAATCTTGGTCAGCTCTAAAAGCTTTATCCACCGCACTTCTATAATCCCTTGGCTCTACCAGCCTCACATCATGTCTAAGCGCTGGCTTCAATCCATTGACGAAATGTCGCAGCTTTTCTCTGGGATATGCTCCAATCAAAGGCACAAAATAACTTCCTCTCTCGAACTTCCGAATGTACTCCTAGACAGACATGTCCCCTTGATTAATCGTTAGAAATTCTTGTTTCAAGTCCGATCTCTTATCCTCTGTAAAGTACTGTTCGAAGAACACTCGCTTGAATTCTTCCCAGGGGAGGTTCGTCACATCTACTGTTAGCTTTGCTCCTCCCCACCAGAGCATCTCATCATCCCTCAACATATAAATCGCACATCTGGATCTTTCAAAGTCTGGCGTCTGGAGATACTCAAATATCACCTCCATTGATTTAATCCAGCTTTCTGCGACAAAAGGATCTGTTGTTCCGCTAAACTCTCTGGGATTCTGTCTTTGGAATCGTTCTTGAGGGTCATCATTTCTGGGTCCTCTACTACTGGAGGATTGACAATTGCCTCTACCCTGTTGTTCTACCAGCAGCCTTAGAATCTGGGCAATACTAGCGTTGCTATCAGGATTGGGTTCATCTTCAGGGGCATTTCTCCTCCCTCTTCCTCGGCCAGACATCTTAATCTATAGCCCGTAATCCACCACATACGAACATCAGAACATGCAGGAATCAAAATACATGCTCTAAAACATAAAGGAAAACTCACTGCACCGAAGAGACGGTCGATGAAATCTGTTCCAGCGGAGAATGCACGTGTTTATCTCTGGACCATGCTCTGATACCATGTTTGTTTCTACAAATAAAAATCGAAAATAATAACCGTTGGACGACCAAGAAAATAAAACCAGGTTTCATTACAACTTGCAAAGTACATAATGTGAAATCGCGATATTACAACTACTGAACTCTATATGAATTCATTTTGTTGTAACAGATCTCAATACAGATTTGTCTAAGATCAAGGACAACAAAACAATAACTACAAAATAACATCGCGGAAACGCAGGCCTTCGATAAACACTCGCACATCGCCACTGGTTCAGACACCACCTCCCATCTGCTCCAGCGCCGACTCACCTGCACTAAGAAAGATAGTGAGCCTAGGGGCTCAGCAAGAAAAACTGAGAATAACAAAGCACTATATGCAGGCACAATACATACATATGACATCATAGTTTAAAGGAAGTCTTAAAAAATAAAATATCATCGTAATCATTACTATGGGGAAAAACTCAGATCCCACCATCAATATTTTTTGTCAGACTTATGGCTCAAAAGTTCTCCCAATAGGCCCCGTTGCACTCGATCGAATGACTACTGATATCAGTTACAATATGGTGAAATTTCACCCAATATGAAGGGGCAACTGACCCATTCGTCTGCTGCTCACCCTTCCAATATGGACATGATGTTATCTTTGCCATAAATCCTAAAATCTGAACATTTTATTCCTTTAAACATCTACTGAGCGAAATCAAATCTTAACATCGGGGTTAACTTTAGTTAAAACTCATTTTCTTTTTGAAAACCTTTTTCACTGAGCATTCACCTATTACTTGGAAAAAAACAGATGTTTAATGTAGAAAGACTATCGCTATTGGGAAAGAAAGGTTACTGTCAACAGATATATCTCTCGGGGAACAATGAACAAAGATGTCAACAGATATCTCTCGGGGAACAATAGCAAAGCTGTCAAAAGATATCTCTCGGGGAAAAATAACAAAGCTGTCAGCAGATATATCTCTCGGGGAAAAATAACAAAAATGTGAATAGATATATCTCTCGGGGAAAAATAACATAGTTGTCAACAGATATCTCTCGGGGAACAACGGAAGGTTGCTGTCGACAGATATCACCCTATAGGAAATGAACAGTAGATAACTCTCGGGAAAATGAACAGTGAGTATCTGTCCATGGATGTCACTCTCTTGGAAACGAGGTTACTGATATCAAACCTCTCGCAAAAATGAACAGGAAGTTACTGCTAACAGACCTTTCGGATGTTAAACAGAAGTCAAGTTCGAACATTATATAGGAAATGAACAGTAGATAACTCTCGGGAAAATGAACAGTGAGTATCTGTCCATGGATGTCACTCTCTTGGAAACGAAGGTTACTGATATCAAACCTCTCGCAAAAATGAACAGGAAGTTACTGCTAACAGACCTTTCGGATGTTAAACAGAAGTCAAGTTCGAACATTACTCCTTACTAGGAAGAAGAAGAACTTCGTTACAGAACAATAAACAGAAATCTGAAATTCTCAGTGTTTTAAAACAACATCACCAACTTCAATATCAACTTCGTAAAATACATTTTGAGTTCCAAACATACATCCACTGTGAACCCGAACATTAAACATACACTACAATATCAGCAGAACATGACCAAAGGCTAATATTAACATAACTTAGGCAAGAATTCATGAAATGAAACGAGAACAATACATATGCTTTCATGGCGTAGCAAGAATCAGATTTACTTGCATCAATACTTGGAGAAACACGAAATACAGCAGATCCAATCAGCAAGTCTCCTCAAGCACCGCAGTGTGTCTCCTATGGTTTATTTGATGAAAATGAAGGTTTTCTTACAAAACAATGAACTTATAGCCCACACGTACCATGGGCATGGGAGTCTGTCATGTAACAGGGGAAAAACACTTGAGTAGGCATGGTGTTCCACGCCTACCTTTCCAAAATTTGTTAAAAGTCTCATATCACTATTTGAATTTGTAAAAATGATACTCATATTTTAAAAGAACCATTCTCGCATCCGAAAATAATTTTATTTTCAACGTCTGAAAATCACTCGGCTGGTGCTCGGGGTAACAGCTGACCAAACCTCTACGCAGTGTCTCACAACTGAAATAAGAAATCTGCTGGAAACATAAACGATTAAGCTTAAGTTCGAATTTAGAAATGGGTCCTTGAATTTAAAAGGACTAAGAATAGTGGTCCTAAGGATTTTGTGGCGCTACATTTCTTATCTCCAATTTCAAACCCTCGTTCTGGCTACTGTTCACCTGAGCATTTCGTTCTTCGATCTTCGTCGATTTCAGCCTCTGTTTTGGACAATTTTGGTGGCGCTAGGTTCCTTGAGAGTTCCTTTTTCGATTGCTACCTTGTTAGTGGCTGTAGTCCGAATTGAGGAAGAAGCGCAGAGTTGCTGCTCGTTCGAAGATTCTTGAGAAATCTGGTCCGGTTGTTCATCCGTTAGTTTCGAACTTCTGGGTAAGAGCTCTTCTTGGTTCTGAGCTTTGCCCTTGTTGTTAATACCTACGTAGACTTCTAGAACCTGTTTGTGTTCAAGCCATGGGTAGAATGATTAGAAGTTCAGAACTGGACTAGAAATTGATTTGAATTATGCGATGCTTTAGGAGATTTCAGCTCTTGGAAGTATTCTGCCATGGTTGAGGAAGCCCGGAGAAAGCTGGTAGTCTAGGCCGTGTGTTTCAGTGCCTTGTGAGAGATCTGTTGAGGTAGAATCAGCCGTTGAAGGTACGAATTGAGCAGATTTAACAGCTTTGAGCGTGAGCATGGCTGTAATTGATGTTGTGAAATCTGCTGATATGCTTCTGTGATTTACGTGATACAGCTTGTGAATTTATTGAGTTTTACATTATGTTTTCACGTATTGAATTGTATGCATTGTGCATTGAATATTGAATTGGCATACATGCATACATCTTGAGCCTGATTGACAGATTGATTGATGACCTGATTGAGAGCCACGTTGTGACTGGCCGACAGATGCGTCGTGCCTGAAAATTCCAACGCTATCATCGGAGTGGTGACCGACTGACTGGTTGTGTCTGAATACCACCGAGCTGTGATGGGCTGACGGGCTCTGAAGATCACGGACCGATGATTTCCCCGGTTGATACACCGTGCGTGGTATAGAGGCTGGACTGAGATGATTTGCCAGTTGATACACTGGTCTAGATATCCGATCCTTGATAGCCCTCATGCATTTCATAGCATTGATTATAGCATTTTGCATGATTAGTTGTTTTGATAGCTCTTCGTACTGAGGCTTCACCTCGTATTCGTTTTCCTGCTTTTGTGTTGTTTGGGTCTGTGTTGTGAGACCTGTATTTAATGGAAGATTAATGTTAGGTTATTCGGTTTTAAGAATTTTGGAAGTTTTTGTAATTTTGGTATTTGTGAGTTAGCAGCTGGTTGGTAGTGAAAACCAGTCGTAGCGTGTATTTGTAATGCGGGAGATCAAACGCCGTCGTTTTGGCGTGAGTGACTAGTCGTTGGCAAAGTCTGCCAGCAGATAGTATTTTGTTGGCATGCGTTGGGTAGGATCTGCCAGCAGCAACTCTTACGTGGATTTCAGCAGAGAGCGCTAAGGAATTCCAAAACGGTGATGTTTTGTAAGGCATCGACTGGGTGATATCTGTTAACAGCAAGCTCCTATAGCAAAGTGCAATACGCCATCGTTTGGATTAGTGGATTTTGGTTAGCGCTAAGAAATTAGCAGCTGGTGTGTTCGCCCCTAGTAGAGATCAGTCGTTGCTTGTGTTAGTTCAACAGATTTGCTGACGTGGTTAAGCGACGCCATTTAGATTAGTTGAAACGCAGCATGGTTAAGCGACGCCATTTAGATTAGTTGAAACGCTGCGTTTTGATGTCGCGTCTGGTACCATCTACAAGGATCTATTGCGTTGTTGAGAAATCCAGTCGCTGGTTTTGGTTAACCAGCTGTTGACAGATAGGATGACGTAAGATGTTCGAAGTCGTTTAGTTAAGTCGCTGCGACACCGTTTTGCTTAGTGTTATTTGAGAATTCAGAAGTTGGTTTGCTTGCGTCTGCTGGTTGTATTTTTCAGCGAGTGCCGACTGGTTTGTCGATGGGATCTATTATCAGCAGTTGAGAGTGTATATATATTGGAAGACTTGATCTTCGATTGATCTATTAGATTCCCATACTTAGCGAAATATTCTCTCGATTGTCGACCTTTGTTTTTCGAACCCTAGTACTGTTCACCGTGAGTTTCTCCGGCAAATTCCCGTCGTTTACGGCCATTTTTTGATAAGTTTGAGGTAGCGTTGGACTCCTCTCGAGAAGCTCTTCCATTCCATACCACTTTTGGAAGCTGTGGTTGGCTAGTTGAGGAACGCGAAGTTGCTGCCGATCGTGCGTGTTGTAGTGCAGGTAGAACTTCGTTCCTTTGTGATGAGATCTTGTTCCTAGCCTTGGTTTAAGCTTCCAGTAAGTTGTTTTGGTAGTAATTGCGTTGGTTGAGTGTGGCTCCCAGCCGTGAGCTTCTGTTAGCATCCCTGAGAATTATGCTTCGTTGTTTAGCAGGTTTTTAACCAGAATTCTTGGGATCCCTTTGTGGTAATTGTTGTGCAGTATTAAGGTACGGATCTTGAGCTTGTGATAGCTGGGAATTTGTGTGAGATATTATGTGAAGCTGCTGGGATGTTTCGGTGAACATGGCTGTGTATTGCTTGCTGAGCATTTGTGTTTATGCTAGCTATTTTATTGATGTGCATACACGCATTGATCACGCATTGTTTCAGATCCCTCGTGTATTGTATTTTGCAGATTCGTATCTTGTATATTGCTGTTGTTTCTTACCAGGATGCGAGGGCGAGCGGTAATACCGCACTCTCATTTCCCTGCTGGGATCTGTTAGCCACCATGCGCCGAGTGGTTAACTACCACAGTTCATGGGCAAGGCAACGACAGGTTGAGTTGTTTGATGCATCTGGTATTTGGGTGTTGTGTAAAGGTGAGTGGCTCATTACCACACTTTGAACACACCCCGTGGCCACTGATTCGTTGCAGATCTCGTGGAGCTATGTTTGAGTTCCTTGTCTCCCTTGTTGGTTATAGCCTTCAGCTGTTATCTGGTGTCTCATGCATATCATCTGCATTTTATCTTATGCATTTCTTTTAGCTATTTCAGTTGCTCTCCGTACTGGGGTTTGACCCCATGTCCCTCTGGGGCTTTGTTGTTTTCCTTGTTTGTGTTGTTTTCAGGGAACCCAGGTTTTACAGCTGGTCGTGGTTTTAATCCAGCTGGAGGTGCCCCAGGAGGTGTTTAGAGTATCCCAGTAGCGTATAGCATATTTATATCTATCAGTATTATTAGCCAGGGGATGCCCTGTGCTTTGTCGTTGTATTCTGTTGATTAGTTGATGCGGCGTCGTCTTGATGTTCTTTTGCGAATGCAACGTCTGTTGGTTGCTGCTGATTTTTGTTGAGAGCAACTGCTGGTTTCTGTTGTAAGCTATCTGCTGTTTCGATGTATGCTGATTAATTGAGAACAGCAGCTGTTGGATTTAAGAGATATATAGATAAGTGTTGATCGACAATTATTCTGAACCCGATATTTCTTATCTCCAATTTCAAACCCTCGTTCTAGCTACTGTTCACCCGAGCATTTTGTTTTTTGATCTTAGTCGATTTCAGCCTCTGTTTTGGACAATTTATGTGGCGCTAGGTTCATTGAGAGTTCTTTTTTCTATTGCTACCTTGTTAGTAGATGTAGTCCAAATTGAGGAAGAAGCACATAGTTGCTGCTCGTTCGAAGATTCTTGAGAAATCTGGTCCGGTTGTTCATCTGTTAGTTTCGAACTTCTGGGTAAGAGCTCTTCTTGGTTCTGAGCTTTGCCCTTGTTGTTAATACGTACGTAGACTTGTAGAACCTGTTTGTGTTCAAGCCGTGGGCAGAATGATTAGAAGTTCAGAACTGGACTGCAAATTGATTTGAATTATGCGATGCTTTACAAGTTTCCAGCTCCTGGAAGTATTCTGTTGTGGTTGAGGAAGCCCGGAGAAAGCTGGTAGCCTAGTTCGTGAGTTTCAGTGCCTTGTGACAGATCTGTTGAGGTAGAATCAGCCGTTGAAGGTACGAATTGAGCAGATTTAACAGCTTTGAGCGTGAGCATGGATGTAATTGATGTGGTTGAGGAAGCCCGGAGAAAGCTGGTAGCCTAGTTCGTGAGTTTCAGTGCCTTGTGACAGATCTGTTGAGGTAGAATCAGCCGTTGAAGGTACGAATTGAGCAGATTTAACAGCTTTGAGCGTGAGCATGGATGTAATTGATGTTGTGAAATCTGTTGATATGCTTCTGTGATTTACGTGATACAGCTTGTGAATTGATTGAGTTTTACATTCTATTTTCACGTATTGAATTGTATGCATTGTGCATTGAATATTGATTTGGCATACATGCATACATCTTGAGCCTGATGGACAGATTGATTGATGACCTGATTGAGAGCCACGTTGTGACTGTCCGGCAGATGTGTCGTGCCTGAAAAGTCCAACGCTATCATTGGAGTGGTGACCGACTGATTGGTTGTGTCTGAATACCACCGAGCTGTGATGGGCTGACGGGCTCTGAAAACTCTGTTCATTAAATCCATGAAAGTTGATGGAGCATTCGTAAGTCCAAAAGGCATTACTAAGAACTCATAATGACCATAACAAGTTCTGAAGGCTGTCTTGTAGAAAGCTGATGGCTTGATCTTTAACTGGTGGTAACCAGACCTCAAATCAATCTTAGAAAAGACTACTGATCCTTTCAATTGGACAAAAAGATCCTCAATTCTAGGAAGGGGATATTTATTCTTAATCGTCAGCTTATTCAGCTCTCTATAATCTATACACAACCTCAAACTTCCATCCTTCTTCTTAACGAAAAGAACAGGGGCTCCCCAGGGGGACGTACTTGGTCTAATAAATCCCTTGTCTAAAAAATCTTGTATCTGTTCTTTTAATTCCTTCATCTCTGATGGAGCTACACGGTAGGGTGGTATAGAAATTGGAGCAGCTCCTGGAACTAAGTCAATAGAAAATTCCAGTTCTCTGTCTGGTGGTAGTCCATGGATATCCTCTGGAAAAACTTCGAGAAACTCATTCACCACCTCCACATTTGAAAGTTGGGGCTTACTATCCGTTGCTAAAGACGACAAGCTTGTCAAAAATCCTACCCCTCCTTTCCTCAAACAACGTTGAGCCTTAAGAGCTGATATAACACGAGGAATCCTCGAAACATGATTGGCCTCGAACTTAAATGGATCTCCTCTGGGTGGATTAACCTCTACCGTTCGAAGCTTAAAGTCTATCACCACTCCATACTTTGTCAACCAGTCTACACCCTAAATCATGTCGAACTCAGGCATTGGTAACACAATTAAATCGGCAGTAATCAAATTCCCTTGAAGTCTAAGTTATAAAACTCGAAACAAATCATGGGATACTAACTCTTCTCCCGATGGTATTGTTACACAAAAGCCTATAGTTACTTGGTTCGGCTTAACGGGTAACTTCTTAGCATACTTGGCCGCTATAAAGGAATGACTAGCTCCTGAATCTATCAAAGCCATAGAAGGCAAACCTGCAATCATAATCTTACCCGTGACTACTGTCGAGTCTGGGTTGGCTTGATCAGCTGTCATTACATAGGCTCTATTGGTCACCAGTTGCCTTGACTTTGGGCAATATTTCAAAATATTCCCTGGCAACCCACCTCTGTAGCAGACATTCTGTCCAAGTCTGCATTGACCAGGTGTATCTTCTGACACTTAGGACACACCGATCTACTGCTGTTGCTGGCTGGAACTGCACTAATAGGTTGTATCGGTAGAGGTTTCTGCTCTTGGGGCCTTTGCTGACTCTTATTCTGCTTCTTGAATGGCCTATGATCCTTCTGCTGAAAGGCCTGCCTCTTCTGCTGCCTTTCTTCAACAACATCTTTCAGTATCTTTCAATTCGCAGGGCTCTATCCACTGCTTCTCTGTAAGTCTTGGGCACAGATAGCCTAACGTTCATCTTGAACATAGGCTTTAATCCTTCCACAAAGTGGCTTAAATTCTTTTCTGGGTCGTTACCTATCAAAGGTACAAAGTAACACCCTCTTTCGAATGCCCGCACATACTCCTTCATGGTCATACTCCCATGCTTCAGGGTCAGAAACTCCCTCTTCAATTCAGACCTCTTATCTGCCGTGAAGTACTGCTCATAGAATACTTGTTTGAAATCTGCCCAAGTAAGATTACCAAATCATGGCGTCATCTCTTAACATGTAGATAGCACATCTTGGCCTATCTAAATCTGGCATCTGGAGGTACTCAAAAATAACCTCCATCGATTTGATCCAGCTCTCGGCAACTAAAGGATCCGTTGTACCACTAAACTCCTTTGGCTTCTGTCTTCTGAAATTTTCTTGGGAATCATCATGGCTTGGTCCTCTACTGCTAGAAGATTGGCCATTACCTCTGCCGGTTTGCTATACCAGCAGTCTTAGGAGTTGAGCGATACTAGCATTACTGTCAGGGTTGGTTTCCTCTAAGGGGTTACCTCTTCTACCTCTTCCTCTTCCTGATATCTTATAATCTATAACCCGTAACCCATCACATATAATTTATCAGAACATGGTAAAAATTTAAAGACAGTGCTTTGAAAATAAACTCACAGCTTTGGAGAAACGATCGATGAAATCTGATCCAACTGACAGTGCATGTGTTTATCTCGGGAACATTGCTCTGATACCACTGTTGTGAGCACCCGATCCCACGGGGTCACGGATTTGGGAATGAATTAAAATTTTGAATAAAAATAAGGGCTAAACGGCAATTTGTTATAAGCTCTATTTCTTATAACTTAGAAAAAAATTTGAAACACAAATACAAAACTGACAAACACACTGTTGGCGCCAAGTACTGAACATTTTGTTAGAGTAGATGCCCAACTAGCCAACTTGTGGCGTGTGGGTTCATAGACTCTTGTATATGACAATCTTTATATATGATATTCGCATTTATCCACATGGCATTCTTTACTTTCATTGTGTGTATGATGATTTACAATTGCGTTGAGTAAAGACCTAGAATACACTCAAGTGTATGTTAGATGTGATAGTGGGTA
>KV000205.1:159233-198978 GCA_001598015.1 Dorcoceras hygrometricum | reverse complement strand
GATTGAAAGGACCGTACTGTACCCACGACACGACCAAATGGTTCTTGCAGGCACTATCAGTGATACCTAGGGGATCATGGGGCGATGTTGCTAGACGCTCTTACCATGATGGGCAAGTGCACGAGAAGAGGATTTTGGGGAGTGCGACTTCCTAAAAGTCAACTCGGGTCAAATCGAGATTTCCCGACGTTGAGGGGCAAAACGGTCATTTTGCATTGGGGTTCTGAAAAATGGTTTTTCAGATCATAGTATTCAGTTTTGGAAACTGAGTCGATCGGTCCGATCTGATCGGCGATCGGAGTTACGGTGAAGTCTCCGTGATGGAGATGAAACGAATGTTCATCCCGCTGTTGAGGGGCAAAACGGTCATTTTGCATTGGGGTTCTGAAAAATGGTTTTTCAGATCATAGTATTCAGTTTTGGAAACTGAGTCGATCGGTCCGATCTGATCGGCGATCGGAGTTACGGTGAAGTCTCCGTGATGGAGATGAAACGAATGTTCATCCGTTGGACACGGGCCCGTTGGGCCGGATCCAAATCCATCACCTAGTCTATTTAATGTAGACTTATGACTTAACCTAATCAACAATTTTCATTAGACACCAAGCTAATTAAACCCTAAACCTAGTGCATTGAGCGCCGCCCCTCCTCTCCTCATAAACCCGCCGCCGCCGCCGCCCTAGCGCGCCGCTGTCGCCGCCTCCTATTCGCCGGAAAATTGTTTCCGGACAATTCAACGAGGAGAATCCATCCATGCAGATCTCGTCACGCCTTCTAGTGTAGGGTGACGAAGGAATCTCGTATCCGGTCGTGGACCGGATTGGCGTTATCTACCGCAGTCTATCGTGAAGTGCCGCTTTCTTTACGAAACCGGTCGGAGCCAGGCACAAGTGCCAGCAAGGTAGTGTTTTGAACACCCTATGAATGACATTAATTGTTAATTGTTTTATCGTATTGATCGTCTCCCATCATCTATTTTTTGTTCTTCCGCTGCCTAGCCGGGGGGCGCGATCCGGATCCCAACAGTGGTATCAGAGCCAAGGTTTTCGGATCTGATCATACGATTATGCCTCATTGTATCTAACGTCTTAAATTTCAGATCGGAAAAACGAAAATTGGGAAACAAACGCCGGGCCGCCGCCGTGTTCGGCAGCGCCCCATCGCTCACGCACATGAGGCGCGCGACTTGCGCGCTGGCCGCGCAAGGGAGGGCGACGCTGGCCGCGCATGGCGCGCGAAGAGGAAGCTCGCTGGCCGCGTTTGGTCGGGCGGCAAGGAAGTGCGCTGGCCGCACTTAGTTGCGTCGGCGATGCGCCGCTGCCCGAGGCAATGTTGCGAGACGGCCGGCCGTTGGAGTAGCGCTGCTCGCGCAAGTGTTGCGCGACGCTGCGCCGTGAGTCGCCGCTGGAGGACGCACGAGCGCCGCGTTGCTGGGCGCTGGTTATCGTGCGTCACGACCGGTGGCCAGCAGGGCATGGCGCAAATTGTTGCGCCATGGTCGACCCTCACGCACGCGATGATGCGGCCAAGCATGCCTTTTTGCGCTGCCGTGATTTTCGTGCGGCCGGCCGCCGCTCAGGCGAATCTCCGGCGATGTCGTGACGGCTGGTCTGATTTCTTCTAGGGTTTGGTTCGGGCCTGTCCCGGGCAGCCCGTGAATTTTTCGGGCCGGTACACGATGTCGGGCCCGGTTTTGATCGATTTTGAAATTTTAAGTTTTTGGGCCTAGAATTGTTTTAAGCCCAATATGATACAATTAAAATTAGTAAATTGTGATTTTAATTGTGAAATATGATTTTATAATGAAATATGATTTTGTTGATTAAAATTGTTTTTATCGGCAAAATACGATTTTATTATAAAATACGATTTCGTAATTAGAATATGATTTTACGATAAATAATTAGATTATTTAAATTATGCATGTTAATTAGATTAATTGCATGATTGGGGTGATCGAGAGCCGTGCCCAATTTGTTAGGTGTATGCAATAGGTTTTGTGTGATTTCAGTTTGTAATATATTTTGATTATCATTTAAGTGGGCCTGTTTGTGGCCCGTTCCCTCCCCTTGATAAATGTATCCCCTATTTGTCATAGTAAATTTAAATGTAAAATTACTAGATTTAGTGGGAGGACATCCGAAGACGGTGGACAATGACGATCAAGATATTGAAGATCGAAGATCTGTAAAACCGGAAAGCTTTGTAATAGGATTGCATTGCATATTGCATTACCCCTACGATTGGACCCAGGTCCGTCGCTGGCAACCACGGACCGCATAGCTCTCGCGATCGATCATCCCAATATTTATTCATATATAGATTAATTGAATCCGCATGTTGCATGTTTTAAATTAGATTTAAATATGCCTGAGACCAAAATTTTTCAAAAATAAAATCCCTCGTTTTAAATTTGATTTAAAACTTATATCAAGATAAAATGTTTATTCGATAAACTAAAGGGTATTTAAAATTGTTTAAATCAACCCTACCTTCCATCAACAATGGGTGTACGTCGATGCTACCCGTATACATGGCCCGGCTCATATTATTTAGGGGGTCATGTATGCCGGAAAGCTGTCCACGCCATTGACAACTGTTGTGAGTCGGTTGGAACTCCCTTTAACGTTGTCTCATATTATTGGGGACGTTAAGGGGACCGTCCTTCAAGACTCAGCATTGATGGGTCAATCTTGACACGTGATAGTAACGGCGTCATATTATTGGGCCCTTACTGGACGTGAGGTGAATACATGGAGGTTGCACCGGTTGCAATCGGAAACTACCTTTTGGGGGTCATGGATGGCTGATATTATTCGGGTCCATGATCGCTTGATTGGGCTCCGTGTACCCACTAAAGAAACCTGTTTTCTCGATTTCATTAGAGGGTGGTGAAATCGTTAAAATAGTGGGAGGGTAATTAATAAAACTAAACGACCATGTTTTATGTCTTAGCTTATATCTTATATAGTTAGTGATGTATGTCCGTTTTCCTCTCAGTATTACTGCATATAAAATGGTTTCGATGAAAAACCCGCTCGCTGCTATACTGGATAGCAACAAGTTCACCGGTCTGAACTACCAAGACTGGCTCCGCAACCTCAATCTTGTATTGGCTTCGGAGAAACTTCTCTATGCGATAGAGAATAGTGCTCCGAAGTTTGCCCCTGCCGATATCAGCCCTGAGGAGCTGGTAACGCTTAAACTATGGTGGGACGACGAGGTCAAAGCTCGGTGCTATGTGATGGCATCAATGTCCAATGAAATGCAACGGCGCTTTGAGAAGACAAAGTATGCCTCTGCCATACTCTTTCATCTCAAGGAACTGTACAGGGAGAACTCTCGACATGAGAGGTTCACGGCTGTCAAGGAGCTGATGACGAGCCACATGCGCGATGGGACTTCGGTCCACGAGCATGGTGTTCGTGTGATTGGGCTCGTTGAAAAGCTGTCGGGCCTTGATATCGCACTTCCACACGAGCTGTCGGTGGATGTACTTCTCCTCTCGCTGCCTGCTGCATTTGACCCCTTTGTGGTCAACTTCAACATGAACAAGCTGGAAGCCACCCTTGAAGAGGTGGTTAACATGCTCGTAGTGTTTGAAGGGACCATAAAGAAGGACAAAACCGTCCTCTTTCTGGGTTCTTCTTCCTCTGCGAAGAAGGGGCCCAGGCGGAAGAGCAAGAAGAGTTCTGCTCCTGCAAAGGAAGAAAAGTCCGCCAAGAAGCCAAAGGCAAAGGCTTCCAAACCAAACAAGCATGAGGATGTTTGTCACCACTGCCACAAGGCTGGGCATTGGAGGAGGAACTGCAAGGTGTACCTCGAGCAGTTGCGAACTGCAAAAGGTATGTTCTATATTGAAATAAATATATCTCTTAATTCGACTTCTTGGGTACTTGATACCGGATGTGGATCTCACATCTGCAATGATTTGCAGGTGATGACAAGAAGCTGACGTCTTAGAGAGGGTGAGACCCACTTGAGGCTTGGAAATGGAGCAAGAGTTGCTGCAGTAGCTATAGGAGATGTTTATTTATTTCTGTCTTCTGATTTTAAGTTGTTATTGAGAAACGTTTTATTTGTTCCCGAATTAATAAAGAACATTATTTCTGTTTCTATGCTTGATAGTGATGGATATTCTTGTATGTTTGCTAATTCGATTTGCAATATTTACAAGAATGAATGTTTAATTGGAATTGGGGAACGCGAAAACGATTTATACACCTTAAAATTAAAAGACGTTCCAACTCGCGATGTCGAAGCACATACAACAACAATTAAACGGAAACACGATAACTTGAACCCAACACAACTTTGGCACGCTAGGCTAGGTCACATTTCTCTAAGTAGGATGAACAAGTTGGTTAGGAGTGACTTGTTTGATCTGTCAGGCATCAACTCCCTACCGACTTGTGAATATTGTCTTAAGGGAAAGATGACCAAGCAACCCTTCAAGGGCAATGGTGAACGTGCCCAAGGCCTATTGGATTTGATCCATACTGATGTGTGCGGCCCGCTTAGTATTAGTACTAAATATGGTCACACATACTTCATCATCTTTACCGATGATTACTTTAGGTACGGGTACTTGTACTTGATGAAGTACAAGTCTGAATCGTTTGAAAGGTTCAAAGAATTCAAGGCTGAAGTAGAAAATCAATTAGGCAGAAGTATTAAAGCACTTCGATCCGATCGAGGTGGTGAATACTTAAGTGCTGAATTTCAAGACTATCTGAAAGAGAATGGGATTCTCTCACAGTGGACCCCTCCGGCCACACCACAACTCAATGGTGTAGCGGAGCTTCGTAATCGGACCTTTTTGGACATGGTTCGATCTATGATGAGCTTCACTGAACTTCCTACCTCGTTTTGGGGCTACGCGCTCGAAACGGCGGTAATGTTGTTGAACAATGTCCACACCAAGACAGTGGATAAGACTCCGTATGAGATATGGATGGGCAAACCACCCAAGTACTCATTCATGAGGATTTGGGGATGTCCTGCTTACGTGAAGCAGACAGTGGGAGATAAGCTGGATACGAGATCCATCTTATGCTACTTCATTGGGTATCCAAAGAATTCCATTGGATACTACTTCTACTATCCTAGCGAAACAAAAGTGTTTGTTTCTAGGAATGCCACCTTTATGGAAAGGGAATTTATACTTGATAGAAAGGGCAAAATAGTAGAACTCGAAGAGGTTCGAGATCCAATCGAAGTACCAGGTGAGTCTCCCACACCTACAGAGCCAGTACCAGAAATGGTCGCACCTAGGAGATCCGAAAGGATTCCTAGAGCTCCTGAGAGATATGGTTTTCTCCTTGAAGATGATCAATGTGATCAAGTTTTCGGATCTGATCCAAGAACTTTCAAGGAGGCAATTTCCGATGTTGATTCTAACTTATGGCTTGAAGCAATGCAGTCTGAGTTTGACTCAATGCATGCTAACCAAGTTTGGACTCTATTCAACCCTCCCGAAGGAATTGTTCCTATTGGGTGTAAATGGGTATACAAGAGGAAACTTGGGCCTGATGGTAAGGTAATGACCTACAAGGCACGACTAGTCGCGAAAGGTTACACTCAAAGGCAAGGTGTTGACTATGATGAAACCTTCTCGCCAGTCGCAATGTTCAAGTCAATTAGAATATTGTTAGCCATAGCCGCATGGTACGACTATGAGATATGGCAAATGGATGTGAAAACTACGTTCCTTAATAGAAACATTAAGGAAGAGATCTATATGATGTAGCCTGAGGGTTTCACATCTGTTGGAAACGAGCATAAGGTATGCAAGCTTCAGAGATCGATCTACGGTCTCAAACAAGCATCGCGAAGTTGGAACCTGAGATTCGATGAAACAATTAAGGAATTTGGTTTCATCAAGAATCCCGAGGAGCCATGTCTATAAAAAGGTAGTTAAAAGCGCTGTGACGTTCCTAGTACTTTATGTTGATGACATTCTACTCATTGGGAATGATGTAGGAATGTTGCAGTCAACTAAAGTATGGTTGTCTAGCAGATTTTCGATGAAGGACATGGGTGAAGCATCCTATATTATTGGAATACAGATCTATCGGGATAGATATAAACGGATGCTCGGACTCACCCAAGCTACCTACATCGATAGCATACTTAAGAGGTTCTCTACGGAAGAGTCCAAGAGAGGACACCTACCTATGTGCCACGGGGTCACTCTATCCAAGTCTATGTGTCCAAAGACTGATGAGGAGATAGAGAGTATGGCACGTGTACCATATGCCTCGGCAATAGATAGTATTAAGTATGGCATGATCTCGACTAGACAGGATGTCGCATATGCTCTGAGTGTCACGAGCCACTACCAGGCCAACCCCGGCCAATTGCATTGGATGGCCGTGAAGGATATTCTTAAGTACTTACGAAGGACTAAGAATAAGTTCATGGTCTATGGGGGTGGTGAACTGAAACTGGAAGGCTTCACTGATTATAGCTTCCAGTGTGACGTGGATGATTCGAAATCAACCTCTGGATTTGTATTCATGCTCAATGGTGGTGCTGTCTCTTGGAAGAGTTCCAAGCAAGACACCATCGCGGATTCAACCACTGAGGCTGAGTACATTGCAGCATCAGCTGCTGCTAAGGAGGCCGTTTGGATAAGGAATTTCGTCCAAGAGTTGGGCGTCATTCCTAATGGAGTTGGTCCAGTCCCGGTGTACTGCCACAACACGGGTGCCGTTGCGCAAGCAAAGGAGCCTAGGTCTCACCAAATATCCAAACACATACAGAAGAAATACAACATAATCCGGGATATTGTGGCTAGAGGTGACATAGCAGTTGAGAGAGTCGCCTCTGCGGACAACATTGCTGATCCACTTACGAAGCCCTTGCCAGGACCCTTGTTTGAAAAACATCGCGAAACAATGGGACTGCGTCTGATGAGTAGTTGGCTTTAGGGCAAGTGGGAGATTGTTAGAGTAGATGCCCAACTAGACAACTTGTGGCGTGTGGGTTCATAGACTCTTGTATATGACAATCTTTATATATGATATTCGCATTTATCCATATGGCATTCTTTACTTTCATTGTGTGTATGATAATTTACAATTGCGTTGAGTAAAGACCTAGAATACACTCAAGTGTATGTTAGATGTGATAGTGGGTATGACGGCTATCATGAAACACATCTAATAGTCACTGTGTATTCTGAACATGTTCCTAGTCGATTGGGCCGTCAAAATGAGGATAAGGCCGCCCGAGTTCGAGACTAGTATCTGCGATGCGAAGTACCATGTTTCATTGGTAGGGAACATTGTGATGTTCTTAGCATGCAGATAGATAGTGACCTGGTGATCTATCGAACTACCCTCGTTCGGACTTTCCAAGTGGTTACCATTTGTCGAGTGAATAAGTCCGAGGTCTTGGTTGTACTGATTAGTCCTCACGACTCGAAATGTCATTGAGACTCTACATGATAGGCGTCTTACTTTGACCCGTTTGCCAACTCACTTGGGGTCATAAGGCGTCGGGATTGGGTGAGACCCCGATGCATGTAGGAGTCGATGCATCGTTGTCGAGGATTCACCGCTCGCAGACATGCATGGATATCCTATGCTATCTGAGGAGATAATAGTGTATAAATCTCTGTCCAGAGTACTAGAAGTGTTTTAGGTAAATGTGTTTACCTAGTTACACTCGCGATGTCACTATTCGATCTCCAAGATGTATGCATAGCTATCGGATCTTTAGCGACTCTCGATTTACCAATGGTCGTTGATCTGATCGGGAAATATGGATTGAAAGGACCGTACTGTACGCTAACCACGACCAACTGGTTCTTGCAGGCATTATCAGTGATACCTAGGGGATCATGGGGCGATGTTGCTAGACGGTCTTACCATGATCCGATGGGCAAGTCCGGAATTGTGATTCCAGAGCCGCAATGGTTGTGGGCCCACGGCTAGTTGTATCCCTGAACCATTGAGGGTCACACAAGTACTGGATTTGAGATTCCCGCACGGATAATCAGCTCAATGTGTTGAGCACGAGAAGAGGATTTTGGGGAGTGCGACTTCCTAAAAGTCAACTCGGGTCAAATCGAGATTTCCCGACGTTGAGGGGCTAAACGATCATTTTGCACTGGGGTTCTGAAAAATGGTTTTTCAGATCATAGTATTCAGTTTTTGGAAACTGAGTTACGGTGAAGTCTCGGTGATGGAGATGAAACGAATGTTCATCCGTTGGACCCTGGCCCGTTGGGCCGGATCCAAATCCATCACCTAGTCTATTTAATGTAGACTTATGACTTAACCTAATCAAAAATTTTCATTAGACACCAAGCTAATTAAACCCTAAACGTAGTGCATTGAGCGCCGCCCCTCCTCTGCTCATAAACCCGCCGCCGCCGCCGCCCAAGCGCGCCGCCGCCACCGCCTCTTCTTCGCCGGAAAATTGTTTCCGGCCAATTCGACGAGGAGAATCCGTCCGTGCAGATATCTTCACGCATTCTAGTGCAGGGTGACGAAGTATCTCGTATCCGGTCGTGGACCGGATTGGCGTTATCTACCGCCGTCTGCCGTGAAGTGCCGCTTTCTTTACGAAACCGGTCGGAGCCAGGCACAAGTGCCAGCAAGGTAGTGTTTTGAACACCCTATGAATGACATTAATTTTTAATTGTTTTATCGTATTGATCGTCTCCCGGCATCTATTTTCTGTTCTTCCGCTGCCTAGCCGGGGGGCGCGATCCGGATCCCAACACATTTTGC
This sequence comes from Dorcoceras hygrometricum, assembly GCA_001598015.1. Classification (NCBI taxonomy): domain Eukaryota; kingdom Viridiplantae; phylum Streptophyta; class Magnoliopsida; order Lamiales; family Gesneriaceae; genus Dorcoceras; species Dorcoceras hygrometricum. The sequence goes on along the minus strand of KV000205.1, from coordinate 190,237 downwards.
GGAAACAGATTTCTTATATATATACTGCAATTGCGATATTACAACATCTGAAATTCTATATGAATTCACTACTGTTGTAATTAATTTAATACATATGTCTAAGATAAAAGACAACAACTAAGACACAGGAAAACGCTGTCCATAGATAAACACTTCACCATCCAGCTGTCTCAGCTTCCACCTTCCGCTTGACCCTTAACTGTCTCACCTACACCATTTTAAAAGCTAATGAGCCTAAGGGCTCAGCAAGTAAAATCTGGATAATAGCAAAATCATTTAATACAGGCAGACATCTGAACATATACATAACTGAGTTAAAGGAACTTCATTTAAACATAAACATTCTTAAACTTTCTTTCTTGAACTTTCTTTCTTGAACTTTCTTTCATAACTTTCGTAAACATGGATGTGGGGATAATAGCCCAGATCCCTTCGATTAAATTCTTTAAACTTTATGATTTATGGCTTAGAAGCTCTCCTTAGGTCCAATGTGCACTTGATCAAATGACTACTGATATAAGTTCTTAGCATATAGATCAATATGAAGGGGTATACAGATCCGTCAATCCGTAATCCTGATCCTTCCTATTTGAAGAGGCACACTGGTTCGTCAGCCAGGCACTCACCCTTCCTTATGACCATCTGTTATCTATGCCATAAATCTTTAAAATAAACTTTTGTTCCTTTAAACTCCTTTCTTTCGAAATCTTCTTTAAAATCAGCTTTTGAATTCAGCTTTTGAATTCTCACTGGGTTCGCTTCTTTAAAACTTTGCTTCCCATTTTAAAACTTACTGAATATCAGATTTGACTACTGGAAAGTAATCGCTGAAATAGAACAACTTTCTCTAAAAGAAACTGTACTAGAAAGCAAAACAGATTTCAACTGTGGAAACAGATCTTACTCTCGAGACAGTATAAACTAACGTCGAACAGATGTGACAAAGAAACTGTATAGTTAGCGTGAAACAGAAGTCTGACTAGGAAAATACATTTCTAACCTTGCAACATATGTCGCTGGTCAACTCAGCTGTCAACGCAGAAACAGTACTTGGAAAAGAAACAGATGTATCCAACGGAATAGTGTTTAGAAGTAAAACAGCTGTGACTAGGTCAAACAGATGTCAACACAACTAAGTTGTTCAACTCAGCTGTCACTGAATAATCACAAGTGACTCAGCAGTAAGCATTGTATACTATGAAATCTAACCAAAAGCTGATGTGTAGCAAAACTACCAGCTGAATGAAAACTGCTGAATTTAAATATGAAATTCAATCGCTGACATAGGAACCAAAATCTGAATAAGAACTTGGTGCTGCAACATCACGAACAACATCTACGATACCAGTTCTGCCTATCAAACCAGACTTAGTTTCTGATTCAATTAGCATCTCCGATTACATAGAGTCTAATTCAGATGTTACCATTCACCAGAAAGAAAAACATTCATGAACAAACTTGACTCAAATCCGAACTCCTCAGTATCTTTAAACATCTTTTCTTAAAACATACTGGAAAACTTGGAAGCAGAAAACATAAGTTTTCGAACCCAATATTTCTTTATTAAACATTCATAAATCTTCTTTGAACAAGAACTTAATGTGAGACCTATGTTTTCTCAATCAGGTGTTGCTCGGGTTGGAACCAGCTGGTAGTAGATGCATGAGTTGAAGTCATCAAATTTGGCTAAGTGTTGGAATCAGCAGTTGAGATGCTATCAGTAGTCGAGAGAGAGATATTTGTTCGGGTTTTGCATCAGTCGATGAGCGATCGCGTCAGCTGTTGGTATTTCAGTCGTTGCGTTTTGGTGGGAAGCAACAACAATGCTGACGTGGATTTCTAACGTTGGTGTATTAGCGCGTATCCAGCTGTTGTGAGAGACCAGCTGTTGCGAGTGATCAGCAGTTGGTTCCCCGAACCCTGCAGTACCCTGAAAAACCCTGCAGAACCCTGGGGAGCCACAAAAAGATTTAACCCAGAGGAAATGTACGATCAGCAGTGGCTAGCGAGTGACGTTTTCTGTGGTGACGTGTCCCTCTCTCTGAAGCGACGACGTTTTGTGAACAGGAACCAGCTGTTGGTTTTGTTAACATGTTTCTTAGGGGGTATCGAACAACGTCGTTTTGATAAGTTGGAACGACAGCGTTTTGGGTGTAACGCTTAGCATCAGCTGTTGGTCGCGCTAGACATCTAATGTTGAGGGATCTAATGCATTGTTTTATTCAGCTGCTGGTTTGTTGATCAGCTGTTGGTAGCGAGGTGACATGTCCCTCTACGACGTCGTTCGGTTAAGTTGATGTGACGCCGTTTAGCCTTAGCGTTGTTTGAGTGATTCAGCTGTTGGTTCGATCAGCTGTTGGTTGAGATAACAGCGATGACAACTGTTTTTGTCGGTGGAATCTCTTCCTGTTTCTGTCAGCTGTTGAGAAGTGTATTTATTGGAAGACTTGGTCTTCGATTGTTTAACAGATCCCATACTTAGAATATTTTCACCGATTATCTTTCTCTATCTCGAACCCTAAGCACTGTTCACCGTAGCTTTTCTCCGATGATTCCCATCGTTTTCGGTCGCTGTTTGGAATGTTAGAGGTAGCTTTGGACTCCTCTCGTGAAGGTGCTTCATCCTATACCGTAGTTGGAAGCTATAATTAGTTGGAAGCGAGATCGCGAAGCAGCACCAGTAGTCGTGCCTTTACTGTTTTCAGGTAGCGCTTTGTGTAGGTGATGAGATCTTACCTTAAGCTTTCAATTGAGCTCTACGTTGTGTAGACGGGTAGGATAATCGCTGGTTTGAGTTGTAGCTTCCATTCGTGCATTCTGTGTTTAGCGTCCCTTGAGAATTATGCTTTGTTGCTTCGTTCAGGTTATATATCAGATTTCACGGGACCCCGTGTTTGGTAATTGTTAAACAGAATATCGAGGTACGGATTTGAGCTTGTTATATCTTGGAATTGGCGTGGGATTTAATGTGAGGTTGCTGGTATGCTTGCTGTGTGTTCTGTGTTAATCAGTTGTTGCATACATGCATTATTCACGCTCATTTCAGCTCTCTATTGCATCGTATCGGGTTGTATTGTTTCTGTTCTGTTCTTACCAGGATGCGAGGGCGAGCGGCAATACCGCACTCTCATCTCCCTGCTGGGATCTGTTAGCCACCATGCGCCGAGTGGTTAACTACCACAGTTCATGGGTTGGGCAACGGCAGGTTGAGTTGTTTGATGCATCTGATATTCAGGTTTAGTGTAAAGACGAGCGGGTAATTCCCGTATGCTTGTACACACACCAGTGGCGACTATTCGTTGCAGATTCTGTTGAGCTGTGCTTGAGTTTCCTTGGCTCCCTTCTTCGGTCGAAGCCTTCAGTGGTTGTGTAGTGTCTCATGCATAGCATCTGCATTTTATCTTATGATGTTCTTTAGCTGTTTCAGTTGCTCTCCGTACTGGGGTTTGACCCGCATGTCCCTATGGGGCTTGGTTTGTTTTGTTTGCCTGTTTGTCGTTAGGTTTCCCAGGTTACTCAGCTGGTTGTGGAGTTGGCCCGGCTGGAGGTGCCCCAGGAGGTGGTTAGAGTGTCCCAATTATGTATAGTATCTATATGCACTGGTATCACCACAGGTGGGATGTCCTGGGTGATGATCAGACATTTATAGCTAGTAGTCTGTTGTATTCAGTTTTGGTTGTTGTCAGGTATTTGATGCATGGTTATGCTGTATTGTTTTACTTTGGCTTGTAGCCTTTGCCTATTGTGGATTTATAAAACTAGGATTATTTTGAGTATCTTGTATTTTTAAATTACATCGTTTTAAACCGAGTCCAAAAGCAGAAATTTTAACCACTTTTAGTTTCTTCCGCTAGTGTTTGCGTGGTTTATCTCTGATGTGAGCACGAGGCCTGACATTTTTGGTATCAGAGTTTAAGCTGGGATAAGCTCGATTTCTTTGATCATACTCGAGTCCAGGCACAGTGTGTGTGTTGCTTGTGTTTGACTATGTGATTATGTGCTGCATATTGTTGTCTTATGTGATTATATGCTGTACTTGTTCTGTGTTCTCTTATCCTGTTTAGTGCCTTCGTAGAGATGCCGCCTAGACGTAGGGGTAGAGGTAGAGGGCAGTTTCAGGACGAGTCTAGAGGTCAGAACGAGGATCAGCGTAGTTTCCCTTCCCGTGGTCGTGTTACGCGAGTGGAGGATGAAGTTGACGACTTGACAACCCGCGTGGAGAGCATGGAGATTGTGATGGCTAGGTTCCAAAGGATGAGTCCCCAGATTTTCAACGGTGACGAGTCTAGCGAGGATGCGGATTCGTGGCTACGGCACATCACTAGTTTGTTCGATCGTGTTCAGTACGATGATGTGCTTCGGTTGAGTTTGGCGACCTTCCAGCTGAGAAAGAGTGCAGAGCGTTGGTGGCGTGGCGCTTCAAGGACATTAGAGGAGACCGGTGTGGAGATTTCTTGGGATAGTTTCTGCGTTGCCTTTCAGCAGGAGTACGTCCCGGAGTCGTACGTGAACGCTCATGAGCGAGAGTTCGATCATTTGGAGCAGGGTACGATGTCTGTGGGAGAGTATTCTTGGTTGCTTTCTTCTATTTTGGCGTATGTCCCGCATGTTGCTGGCCGGGAGAGGGCCAAGAGGACTAAGTTTATTGAGGGTTTGAACGAAGAGCTTTATTCGTTGGTGCTGATGAGCAAACCGAGGAGTTATGCTGAAGCAATGGACAATGCAATCGACATTGAGGAAGGTCTGCGGAGCCGGAGGTCGCGTGCTAGGCCTCAGGGTGCTCAGGGTGGTCGTCCCGCTGTTCAGGGAGCGCAGTCTTCCCAGTCTTCACAGTCAGCTCATCAACCCCAGCAGCAGCAGCAGCAGTTGGCTCACCAGTCTGGCCGCCAGAGGTTTAGACCTCGTGGCCATCAGTTTAAGAAGAAGTCTGGTTCTGGTTCTTCTGGATCTGGTAGCTCTAGGTTATAGGGCAGAATTTTGTGGTTACTGTGGAGGCAAGCATCCGTCGAATCAGTGCGTTGGTGTGCAGGGCTCTTGTAATATCTGTGGTCAGTATGGGCATTTCGCGAGGGTGTGTCCATCGGCTGGATCGCAGCAAGCCGCAGCCCCACCTCAGGTTCGAGGAGGATCATCTAGGGGTCGTGCCCCTCAGTTTCCGCAGCCTAGTGTTGGAGAGACGCAGTTTAGGCCGTTCCAGTTGCCTGGTCCATCGAGTTTCGGACAGTCATCTCAGCAGCAGTTCTCGGTACCCCAACATGCTCAAGCGAATGCTATTACTAGGGAGAAAGCGGAGGAGACGCCGAGCAGGGTGATTTCAGGTACATGCCTTGTCTTTGATTTTCCTGCACGAGTTTTGTTTGACACTGGCGCATTGCATTCGTTTATTTCTGATGCATTTGTGGTCGAGCATGGTTTGTATACCACTTATTTGCGCGATGTTGTGTCTGTATCTACTCTTGGCGGTGCGAGCTTGTACTCCCAAGAGGTTTTGTTGGAAGGCGTTCTGAGTTTTGGTGAGCATGTGCTAGTAGCGAATTTGATTCGTTTGATGTTGTGGGATTTCGACTGCATAGTGGGAATGGACTTGTTGTCCAGCTATAGGGCCTCCGTGGATTGTTTCCATGGGATCGTGCATTTTAGGCCTCAGTCTGGTGAGAAATGGAATTTCTACGGTTCTGACTCTCATTCGAAGATTCCGTTAGTCTCATCGATAGAGATGTTCAGCTTGTTGTCGGTGGAGAACAATGGTTTTATGATTTATGCGTTGGATGCATCTTCTTCTTCGTATGTTCAGCTCAACGACGTTCCAGTGGTGCGTCATTTTCCTGATGTGTTCCCGGAGGAGATTCCTGGTTTTCCTCCGAAGAGGGAGATTGACTTTAGTATTTTATTGGTGCCTGGCACAGCTCCGACTTCGCGTGCACCATATCGTTTAGCGCTTGCTGAATTGAGGGAGCTCAAGGTGAAACAGGATGACTTGCTAGAGAAAGGTTTTATCAGACCTAGCATGTCGCCGTGGGGAGCACCTATCTTGTTTGTCAAGAAGAAGGATGGCACAATGAGAATGTTCATTGATTTCCGTCAGCTGAACAAAGTTACTGTGGGGACCTCTTCCCACAATTACTCATCTAATCTTATGGGGCGTTTAATAAATCCATACGAGTTTTAAAAAAATGGAATTTTTTTTTTAACTCTATTTCTTGAAAGCTGTTCATTAATAAAACAAAACATAAACTGGACAAAAGGTTACAAGACTCTACGTCCATTGTTACAAGATCTGTCAAGCTTAGATACAAAATCAGATACATCACAGACTAGCACTATATGTTCGAAATCTAAGCCAACAACAGGTCTCTAGTTCTTCTCGTCTGTCGCCCCTCTTCTAGGTAGTAAGCTCTCACTACCCCTGTCCAGTTAATCCTGCTCTTTCCTCCCTGTTGTCATGCACACATACAAAACAAGACAAAAGCCGGATAAACTCCGGTGAGAAACAATCTCAGTATAATCGACATATACATGGAATAACATAAATCAGTTTATATCAAGACTAACATATCAATTCGAAATGAAATGAACATATCGCATATCTCAAAATAAGAACTGATTCATCTCGAATCAATGCCATCAAGATTCTCATCCGATCTTGACATGGATATCCATCTAACAAAATAAAGTCAGACTTCGAAATAAGGTCATATCAGACCTTGGCATTAGAATCAATTCATTTTCATATCATATAATCTCATATCGAAAACAAATATCCACTACCTGTGATGGATCAACAAATATCACTACAAGTTCTAAATCAAGAACAGTAATTAACAAGTATGTGATTTGTCGGGATAACTCAAGAAATATCATTCATGAGTATTCAGATCCCTGACTCTCAATGTCAAACTATACCTTCGTTTAGCTCGGTTTTGGAATGCTTCCAATCTGAAACATAACACCAAAACATTCATATCAAACTTCATTCTGAGATGTAATATCAAGAACGTATATCAATCTCGATCCAATCATTCAATATCATTCATCATTCAAATTCAATCCCATACACGGCTTAACCATTTTCCCCAAAACTTATCAATTCTCAAACCGGCGGCGTAATGGCTAAAAATCGGTAACCTGAACTACAAACTTAACCATTTTCCCCAAAACTTATCAATTCTCAAACCGGCGGCGTAACTGCTAAAAATCGGTACCCGAACTTCAAATATATCAATGTATCAATCAAATATAATCCATATCACATCACGACTATATCATCACTACAACTGTAACGCCCCAAAATCCTTAGGACCATATTTATGCATTTCATAAATCATATGGGCCATTTTGGGAATTTTAAATATCATGTATCTGCTGAATTGTTCATTTCAGCAGGTAAGATTGCGCTGCGGCTGATTCCAGCAGGTAACTCCAAGTAGCGATGCACGAGCTGATTTTTTTAAAACAATTGGAAAATGTTTTAAGGAGGTGAAATGATTTCTTTAAAAGAAGGTTTGGTGTTTTACAAATTAAAATGATATGAGGGAAATTTTACTAAATTTCAAAGGTGTGTCATGCTTGATTTCTCAAGTAGCTTGCCACTAATCCCTTTCATATAAAAACCTGTTTTCAAAGTAAGACTTTTATCATTTGCAAAGAAAAGTTTTAAATTGTTCTTCAAAGGAATTTAAGAAAGGATCGTGTGTTGCTCAAAGGGAGGATTCCTGCAGGAAATTTGCTGTTGTTGCAAAGCTTCAAATAAGGCACGTAAAAGCCGATCTTTTTCTACACCATTTGAAGCATATATTGTGTTTTAATGGATCTGCTTGCCTGTATATTGTTGATATATTGAAAGTTCATATTTGAAATGATTTAGACATGATAAGGAAGTAAAGATGGGTTCGAAAATGATGTTTTGATGTTTATAATGCTTCCAGTATGTTTTTCAGAAAGTTTATGAAGTTTTACATGTACTGAGGATTCGAATTCATTTCCAGAAATGTTATGAAAGTTCTTCTTGCAGTAGCTGTAATATTAGAATTTGATAACTGTGTAATTGGTAGTTGCTGGTTGAATCATTGGCATGGTTTGAAAGGCAACAGCTGATGGCATCGTTGTTGTTTTAATATTACAGATGAAGAGTTAAGTATCCAGCAGCTGTATCTACTTGTTAAGATTCAGCAGCTGTATGGTTTTAGCGTTTATGAATGTTCTTCCTGTAGTTGTAATGTCGAAATTTGATGATTTTGTAATCAGTAGTTGTTAGTTGAATCAGTATGAAGTCTGGTTTGATGAGCGACGGCTGGTAGCGAAGTCATTGTTTAGATATTGCAAGCGTCTTCGTAAATTTCAGCAGATGCACTGTTCGTCAGCAGATGCGTCTTTGTTTATTAATATCAGCAGTTGTTTTCCTTTGATTTGGAATCAGCAGCTGCATTGTGATTTTAAATTCAGCAGTTGCTTTATTCATTTTTCAAGTACTGTTCATTCCAGCTGGTACTAGTCTTGCGACTGGTACTATTCATTTATATAATCGTGTTAGCACTTTTCCTTGCGACTGATTGATGTGCTAACGACGTCGTTCCATTTAGTTATAAAAGATCAGCAGGTAGCCTTATTATTATTATTTCATCTGCTGATCACTCTAACGACACCGTTTTACTTTATGCAAAGATCAGCAGGTAGTTTTGTTATTTCATCTGCTGATCACCTCAACGACATCGTTTCACTTTATATTTATCTAAAAGACCTCGCGTCTGAATTCTTGTCTTGCGACTGGATTCTTATTTGTTGCGACTGGTACTGTTCATTTCAGCAGGTATTAGTCTTGCGACTGGTACTATTCCTTGCGACTGGTTTTCTTTCATCCAGTTCCAGTTTAACGATATGATTCCAAAGTCGAATTCAAAACTCAGTAAAGCTTTAAAATGGGAAGCAAATGTTTAAAATGATGGAACCGGATGTTTTACAGAAATGTTTAAAGAAAGATAGTTAAGGAACAAAAGATGTTTTAGATTATGGCATAGACAGTTAAGGTCACCAAGGAGAAGGGTGAGCAGTTGTCTAGATGTCGACTGCCCTTTCATATGAGCTATCTGCTAAAACTGATATCGGGAGTCATTTTGATCAAAGTGAAAATTGGACCACATAGAACTTATATGCCATGATCAACTGAAAATGAAATTGAAAGAAATAAGAAGCTGGGCTATCTTCCCATGTTTCTGCCATTGAAATGTTTATGAAAATGATATTGAATATTGAAGTTTCTTAACATATGCATTGTACAAATGTCTGCCTGCGTTTTATGAAATTTTTACTATTCAGATTTTACTTGCTGAGCATTTAGGCTCACTAGCTTTTAAAATGGTGCAGGTACGACAACTGATGGAGGAACAGCAGGTGGAACTTGAATCAGCAGATGGGTGGCGTTGTGTTTATCCAAGGCCTACGTTTTCCGTGTCTAAGTTGTATTGTTTTGATTAGGCTGTGCTGTATTAAATCAGTAGCAATGGTTGTATATTTACATAGAATATCAGCTGTTGTAAACCGCAATTGCAAAGTTATATGAAATACCCTGTTTCCGCAAAAGCTTTTAGCAGTAGCGCGCGTATTTGAGTATCTGCTGAATTTCGAATTGTTTTGTGTCTTGTTTCCTTTGAGTTATAAAAAATGCAGCTTATAACAAATTATCTTTTAGCCCTTCTTAAGTTCATCGTCTGTTCTTCTAAGTTGTGAGTTTATTTTCAGAGCATTGTCTTTTATTTTAGCATGTTCTGATTTATGCATATGGTGGATTATGGGCTATAGAATATAGAATGTCAGGAAGAGGACGAGGAAGAACTAGAAGCAGTATTCCTCTAGAAGAAATGGAGAGTGATAATAATGCTAACATCGCTCAACTATTAAGAATGCTGGTAGAACAAAATAACAGTAGAGGCAATGGCCAATCTTCCAGCAACAGGGGACCAAGTAATGACGACCCCCAAGAGAAATTCAGGCGCCAGAAGCCTAAGGAATTTAGTGGAACTACTGATTCACTAGTTGCAGAGAGTTGGATCAAATCCATGGAGGTTATTTTCGAGTACCTCCAATTGTCTGATTTAGATAGGCCAAGGTGCGCTATCTACATGCTAAGAGATGATGCGATGATTTGGTGGGAAGGAGTCAAGATGTCTGTAGATCTGCTGAATCTCACCTAGGCAGATTTCAAACGAGTATTTTACGAACAATACTTCACAGCGGGGAAAAGATCTGAATTGAAGAGGGAATTTTTGACCCTCAAACAAGGGAGTTTAACCGTACAAGAGTATGTGCGGACATTTGAAAGATGGTGCTATTTTCTGCCACTAATAGGAAGTGACCCAGAGGAGAAATTGAGTCACTTCATAGAAGGATTGAAACCAATGTTCAAGATGAATGTGAGGCTGTCAGTGCGAAGAACTTACAGGGAAGCAGTGGATAGAGCCCTGCAAATCGAAAGAGATTGGAAAGATCTCGATGAAGAAAGGCAGCAAAAGAGACAGGCCTTTCAACAGAAGGATCAAAGGCCATTCAAGAAACAGAGCAAGAATCAGCAGAAGCCTCAGGAGCAAAAACCTCTACAAATTCAACCTATAAGCTCCGTTCCTGCTGGTAGCAATAGGCCATTATGTCCTAAGTGTCAAAAGCCTCATTTGGGACAATGCAGACTTGGACAAAACGTCTGCTATAAGTGTGGGATGCCTGGACATATTTTGAAGAATTGTCCAAAAGCTACGCAACTGGTGACCAGCAGAGCCTATGTGATGACTGCTGATCAAGCTCCTCCAGAGTCTACGGTGGTTACAGGTGAAATTTCGATAGCTGGACTTCCTTCTCTAGCTTTGTTAGATTCAGGAGCTACACATTCTTTCATTTCTATTGAATTTGTTAAGAGATTGTCAATCCAGCCAGAGCAAGTAATGATAGGTTATTGTGTGTTGGTACCATCTGGGGAAAAATTGGTATCGCACGAATTGTTTAAAAGTCTAGAGCTTAAACTTCAAGGGCATAAGATTACTGCTGATTTAATTGTGTTACCAATGCCAGAATTTGATTTAATTTTGGGAATAGATTGGCTAACTAAGTTTGGGGTAGTGATTGACTTTAAACTACGAACAGTAGCTGTTAATCCAGTAGGAAAAGAGCCATTCCAGTTTTTGGCCAAACATGATAATAAAATTCCTCCAACTATATCACCGTTAGCTGCTACTGATAAGTCCCAGCTGTCCATAGTAGAAGTAGCAAACGAATTCCCTGAAGTTTTTCCAGAAGATATTCAAGGGTTGCCACCAGACAGGGAGTTGGAGTTTTCCATTGATCTAATCCCAGGAGCTGCTCCAGTATCTAGACCACCATATCGGTTAGCTCAAACAGAGATGAAAGAATTGAAAGAACAGATACAAGACCTGTTGGAGAAAGGATTTATTAGATCCAGTACTTCTCCATGGGGAGCCCCTGTTCTGTTCGTAAATAAAAAGGATGGGAGTATGAGATTATGTATAGATTATCGAGAGTTGAATAAGTTGACAATTAAGAATAAGTATCCATTACCTAGGATAGAAGATCTTTTTGACCAATTAAGAGGGTCTGTAGTATTTTCTAAGATCGACTTGAGGTCAGGATACCACCAGTTAAAGATTAAGGCTGCTGATGTTTACAAAACAGCCTTTAGAACTAGATATGGCCATTATGAATTTTTGGTTATGCCCTTTGGACTTACAAATGCTCCATCGACATTTATAGACTTAATGAATAGAGTCTTTCAACCATATTTAGACCAGTTTGTAGTGGTTTTCATTGATGATATCTTAGTCTATTCTAAGACTCAGCAGGAGCATGTTCAACATTTAAGAATCGTGCTCCAGATTTTGAAAGATAAACAGCTATTTGCTAAATTCAGCAAGTGTGATTTTTGGATGGAGAAAGTATCGTTCCTAGGCCACATAATCTCTAGGGATGGAATAGAAGTCGACCCTGCTAAAGTGGAAGCGGTTCGCGACTGGCCAGCACCAAAGAATGTAACAGAGATAAGAAGTTTCTTGGGTTTAGCTGGATATTATCGGTGGTTCATCCAAGGATTTTCCAAGATTGCTGTTCCTTTGACTACGCTTACAAGGAAGCAAGTGAAATACAACTGGACAGAAGAGTTTCAAGCCAGTTTTGACAGATTGAAGCAAGCGCTGATTGAAGCCCCTGTTTTGACGATGCCAACTGATGAGGGAAAATTTGTGATATACACTGATGCGTTTAAGTTGGGACTAGGAGCTGTTTTGATGCAAGAGCATAAAGTTATTTCCTACGCATCTCGGCAGCTGAAGGATCATGAGAAGAATTATCCAACGCATGACTTGGAATTAGCAGCTGTTGTCTTTGCTCTTAAGATATGGAGACATTAGCAGCTGACTGTCCAGATGCTATCATTAAAATCAGCACTTGTCTTATTTTTCTTATCACCAAGACTAATAAATTTTATCTTAACAATTTCCCCCTTTTTGGTGATGACAAAACTTAGCAGCCTTATGACTTAAATAGATAGGCAAAAATAAATTGCGCAAAGGTCTGCTGAAATTCTAAATTCCATTAACGATCAATCGTACAAAATATTTGTACAGGGAGAACTGAAAGAAAATATCCTAAAACAGTTTCTTCCCCGTGATCCAATATTCTGCGTCTCGTTTAGGCGGAAGATATGGTCCATAAAATATACCACGAATCGGAGACTCACCACCACCACTGGATTGTGTTCTCTTTGATCCACTCTTATCACCTCTTCTCCGACTTTCACTACCGCTGCCTCTTGTTCCAACATCTCTGCTGACGGAGATTCCACCATATCTGCTCTGATCATCTGGTCTACTACCACTGCCACCACCTGGTCTGTTTTGATCGTCAGGAGGAGGTTGATGGCGGCTGCTACCACCTTCCCCCTTTTTGGCATCACCACCCCGATTGATGTAATCAACCAGGAAGCAAAGCTGGGTAGAAAGGTTTAGATGGTTCTCCTCTACTTTCGCATGGAGGTTTAACAAATCATTTCGAATGATAGCAACCTGCTCATCCAATTCTGTTACTTTAGCATTGATCTCTTTAACATCCTCAACATAGCTCTTTGCGCTTTTTGCTCTTTGCGCACATCCGCCAAATAAGACGTTACAAAAGCATTATGACCTTGAAGCCTTTCCTAAACTCATTCAGATTCAATGATAGAACATTGTTTTGGGTTCTGGCCTCTTGTCGAGCGCTCTGAATCATACTTCTGTTGGCCTCCTCGTGCTGTTTCAGAGCTGCAAGAATGTCTTTTTCAAGGGTATTGAGTTTGGACAATATATCGTTCTGAGCATCATCAATACATCTTGTATCCTTTTTATGAGTGGCAATAAGTTGAGAGATAGAGGCCCTGAGATCATCAAAAGATGCAGAAAAATTGGTAGAGACAATTGAGAGAGAAGGCTGATTGGAGGCTACGTCATCTCCCAAATGAATGTCATCTTCAACAAAGTGCATGGAAGAGTAATCTGAGAGATCTGGAGAGTCTGATCGGTGATCCATATCCATCTGGTCATTCTTATTCGCAAACGCTGAACTAGAATCTGTAAGAAGCAAAACTGGTGAACTCTGTACAATTGAATCAAAAACGGTAGCAACTGATCTGTCTTGAACAATAATTGAAAGAATATTACTAATATCAACTGTACTCAAATTCACATAAAATCAATATCTGACAGACGCTGTACCCAGCTGGAACCATCCCCAAGAAGTAACATTTGGCCTTCTAAATTCAAAAGCTGGGAGTGACTCCACAACTGATAAAGCTCTGCAGAAATTTAATCATCCCACTGGCAGCAGTTTTTCTGAGACAAATAATTTGGCTACTTCCATACAAACATTTGTCCACTGCTTCTTTATCACCTTGAAAAAATCACTGACTGGTGGAAGAGTGTCCACATAGGATAGCTGGCGTGGAACTTCTGTACAAACAACAGGCCTTGGCAAAGGCTTCCAAAAATCCACGCACGGCTCAATCACCCATGAGCCATCAACCTTGATCATCGTCCTTATCCAACAAGAAGACCGAAAAATGGTATTCTGGAAATAACAGCGCCACGATCATGAGATCTTCCTTCAAAGAGTCTTGAGCAACACGTCTTCTCCCAACTAAGGCTGTGTGCCAGCGTCTGTTCTTTCAATTCTTCCATCAAAAACATGTGAAGATCGGATAGCCATTCCAGAACTTTGAGGTCAGTGGCAGAAGAACCCTCACCGGGAACGAAATTGATCTTCCTGGCCTCTAAGAATTTTCCTGATCAACAACTCTCTATATTTCGTTAGTATAAACTTCCTCCGTTGAAGAGCTACCCGCGTAGAGTCTATTTCAGCCCAAGACAAAATGAGTGCCTCCTTAGCACATATTTCCTCGATCTTCAAATGTGGTAACTTCTTGAAGCTAAAAGAATTAAAGAATCTATCCACCTCATCAATCACTTCCGCTCGCAACTGTACAAGGACGTTAATGTCTGCAACAATCAATGAAAATTGTTCTTTGTCTGGATTTCCTTTAATGGGATCCACTATCTCCAGAGGCGCCTTCCCCTTAGCATCAACAGGAATCTTGGGAAGACTGGCCTTGTACAGTTTCCTTCATCGACCCCTGGGATAGAAATAAGCTTTCCCAGCTGAATTTTGGTTATTTCCATACCAGCAGAAGGCAAGGGGCAATCTACTGGGATTGATAACAAAATGTCTTCCAAAGACATTGCCTCATCCGTGGAGGTCTTCTCAGTGGCAGTTGAAAAGTCTCTGCAAACAGTTCTTCGGAAATCTCCAAGGTCTTCCCATTTATAGTACTCACTACTATTCCATCCCTGACAGACCCATTTTGACAGAATTCAATCAACTCATCCTCATAAATAACTCCCGAACATCCCAGAAAGTCCTTCAGACCAGTTGCCACAAGTGCTTCAAACATAGCGACCATACCCTCATGGTCCATTGTGAGAACAGAGTCGAACGAGATGTGTAAGGTGTTGGTGAACAAAGAGGATGCCATTCCTGATAGTTGATAGAGTACGAGAACGGTTGAAAGTTTTCTGCAAAAGAACGCTCGAAGAACATGAACATAAGAGTACAGTAGAATACAATGCGCAAGGTAAATGAAAGAGAGAAAGAAATCACTGCAAATAACTATGGAATGTTAATCGGTGAAGGAGAGAGAAAATTTTGATGTGACGTTTCGCATGATGACAACCACGTGTCCCGACGGTGCGTACAATATTTTGAAATGATTTTGAAAAGATTTTTTCAAAATTGCAAAATAGGAAAAGTATTTTAGAATGATTTAAAATTTAACCGCGAGGGTGAAAAAGTAAATAACTAGTTGGTGCCAATATTATATAATGTCACAGCTGATTTTAATATATCGCTGAGGGTAGAGCAGGATCTGATCCCAAATAGCATCAGCTGTGTATACGTAGCATCTGAGTGTATCCAGATCCCACATATTAAACCGACTCAGTGCTTAACAATTCAGATCCTAGGTTCCCCCTACGATTAAGATATTATCCAACGCAATATGTTTGCCTCAGCTGAATGAAACCGACTCAGTGCTTAACAATTCAGATCCTGGTTCCCCCTACGATTAAGATATTATCCAACGCAATATGTTTGCCTCAGCTGAATGTCTTTGCGTTCCCCCTGAACAAAAGACTCGCAGCTGAGTTATGCAACAGCTGTCAACCTGCAAATTGTTAGCGCACAGACTATTTCAAGGCAATTATAAGAGACCTAACATGTTTCTAAAATAAGAAAACTTAGCGTCTGGTAGAATCTTTGTGAAGATGTCAGCTACTTGCTGTTCAGTCGACACATACTCCAGCCGAACTTCTTTCTTTAGCACGTGGTCCCTTATGAAATGATGCCTGATGTCTATGTGCTTTGTTCTTGAATGCAGTACTGGATTTTGGGTGATCGCGATGGCACTGGTGTTGTCACAGAGAATGGGCGCTTCAGAAGCATCAATGCCATAGTCCTTCAGCTGATGTTGAATGTTGGATCTGGATAAGAGATCCAGATCTGATTTTTGAATTACACAAAACCTGTTATTGTGTTTCTAACGTTTCTACTAAGTGTTCAGATGTTAGGTGGAAATACAACAAGAGAAGTTGAATCATATATCGTAGCAGAACAAGAGCTGAAAACAGTAAAACGCGATTTTGGAGGCCTAAATGAAGGAATTTGGCCGAAAAGCAGCTTAGGTCATCAAACGAAGTTTCATGCGTTGTGCTCGTTGGATCGTTCCGGAGGGAGTAGCACTGGTCTCATGCAAAAATATTCAAGTTGGTTCAGATGTGCGCGAAGATGGATCAGCTGGAGCAACTGAACCAGCTGGTGCGTAAAGATGGATCAGCTGGGGAAAAGATAAAGTTCACAGCTGGTTTGGTTCTTTCACTTAGACGAAAGCTGGATTAGCAATGGAGACGTCCAAAGTTGAGTCAGTTGTTAGTAATTAGGCGGAGGCCAAATTAGACCAGCAGCTTTGATATTCGCTAAAGGAGAAGATGGACCAGCTGGAGCGCTAAGGAGAAGATGGACCAGCTGGAGCAATAAGTTGAACCAGATGGAACACTAAGAATCAGCTGGAACGCTATGAACCAGCTGTTGCGTTAAGATGAAGAAAGACCAGCTGGAGAACAAATCAGATGTTGATCAATTGTTGCGACAAATTTGTATCAGACGTAGTGCAAAGAAGAAGATACAACAGCTGATGTGCAAAGACAAGTTGAACCAGCTGGAGCGCTAAAGGGAAAATGAATCAGCTGATGAAGAAGAAACAGACGTTGAAGCAGAGATGTTGATCAGTTGAGGCAATCAGCAGTAAACAGAAGAACGATTCAGCAGAAGAGTGATTCAACAGTAAGATGCTTCAGATGTTGATGAAATCGGCCGTTGCAAGCATTCGGTTGTTGATCAGCAGTTGAACACAAAGAAGCGAAGCAGTTGATTAATCAGTAGTCAACTGCTGAGCTTAATCAGCAGTTGTTTTAGATTCAGCTGCTGGATTTTTAATCGAAATGAAAAGACGATAAAAGCCTGCAAAAGAAAGGACACAAGGACAACTCCCTGTCAGTACTTTACAGAACATCTTTCAACGGGAAGAACTTGTCTCCAACGGATTGAATTTGAACAGAGGCTTTATATACGAGAAGCGCCATTGAAGAAAGGTGGTTGTTGATGCGAAAAGATTAAATCAAAAAGAGACAACAATCAAAGGGAACATGAACCTGAAGCGAAGCTGTCAACTATCATACATAGAGAAGCTTATTGCAGTTGACAGCTGAGCTAGAATTAGCTTTTGGCCTTTCTCACATAGGCGTAAGTCCTGTTTGAGCCAGCCGAGGGCTGATGGAGTCTAGGAGTTCTCGCAGCTGCTGGCTGCGGGATCGGGTCTGTACATGAGGTGTAGGACTCTTCTTCTAGTGGAACCTTCCTGAAGAAGGAAGAAGGGGAGATGTAGGAGATTGAGCTCCGAACTTCCAGAAACAAATATCTGTGTATTGTATTCTGTTATTTATTCCGCATATGCACTTTAATATTAGCACACACGCATTTCAGATTGCACACTTGCATAGTCGAACAGATTTACATTGAACATAAATCTGTTTGTGTTGTTTTAAAATTTAGGATTCAGTTCTGGTGTTTTCCGCATGTTTTATTACATACCAGATCTGTCTCCGGTGCTCGATTTATGTTCAAGAACCATGAGCTATTGTAGCTCCTTTATAGCAGCGCAAAAATTTTTATTTATCAGTAGCAGCGCTCGCTTGCATTAATTTCCTATTTTTCGTTCCCAACATTGAATCCATAGTATTTGAGCCCAACAGCTGCCAGCTTCTAGGTACTCCGCTTCAGCTGTTGACGTTGCAATGAACGTCTGCTTCTTACTGAACCAGTAAATCAGTCGATCCCATAAAAATTGACAAGTCCCACTTGTGCTTCTACGATCAATCCTACATCCTGCGTAATCTGCATCACTATAACCGATTATTTAAAGCCTGAGTCTTTGGGATACCAAACACCCACGTTGGACGTGCCTTTTAAATATGTTAAAATCCTTTTGTTAGCAATATAATGCGACTGTTTAGGCTCTGCTTGAAATCTAGCACACATACAGACAGCAAACATGATGTCTGGTCTGCTAGCAGTTAAGTACAGCAAAGAGCCAATAATGCCACGATATAAAGATACCTCAATGGCAGATCCAGCTTCATCTTTGTCCAGTTTAATTGAGGAGCTCATAGGGGTCGCAGCTGCTGAAAATTTTTCCATGCCAAATTTCTTCAGCAGTTCTTTCGTGTACTTAGCCTGGTTAATGAATATTCCATTCTCCAGCTGTCTCACTTGTAATTCCAGAAAGAACGTCAGCTCTCCCATCATGATCATCTCAAATTTGTCCTGCATTAACTTAGAGAACTTCTGGCACAATTTGGGGTTAGTTGATCCAAAGATAATATAATCGACATATATTTGAACTAATAAGACATGATCAACTTTAACAAATTTAAACAGTGTCTTATCAACTGTGCCTATAGTGAAATCATGCTCTATTAAGAATTTGGACAGTGTATCATACCAAGCTCTGGGTGCTTGCTTCAACCCATATAGAGCTTTATCCAATTTATAAACGTGATTTGGATATGTATGATCTACGAAGCCAGGAGGGTTGTGTAACGTACACTTCCTCTGTTAAGATGCCATTAAGAAATGCACTCTTAACATCCATTTGAAAGACCTTGAAGTCTTTGAATGCTGCATATGCTAAAAACATGCGTATGCCTTCAAGCCTAGCTACTGGTACAAACGTTTCATCAAAGTCTATTCATTCCATTTGCCTAAAACCCTGAGATACCAGTCTAGCTTTATTTCTCATTACTACTCCATCTTCATTCAGTTTGTTCCTAAATACCCATCGTGTTCCTATAACTGAATGATTTGAAGGTCTAAATACAAGTTTCCATACGTTATTACGCTTAAATTGATTTAATTCTTCTTGCATAGCGTCTATCCTGCTGGGGTCAGCTAAGGCTTCTTCTATCTGCTTAGGTTCTATGTGAGATATGAATGTTGAGTTAAAATGATCATGCAATAGCTGGCTTCGCATGCGAACAGAAGAATTGAAGTTACCTATTACATGCTCAGGTGGATGATTTCTATTCCACCGAAGATCAGATCCAATGGGATTTTCTCCTTGTTGCATTTGAATGTCTGGCTGGATAGGAACTGATGGATCAGCTGACACCAATTGATGTATTTCATTGTTGTCTTGTGCGTCAGGTTCCAGCTGTTGAGATTGTTGTTCCAGATTTGAGCTAGATTCAGCTCTTGTATTAGTTGTTGGTATGGATACCAGTTGATGTGATGTGCTCACGACTAATACTTCAGGTGTTGGTCTTGATACAAATTGATATGCGCTTGAATTTTGTGCATCAGATGTTGGTTGATGTGTTGAGAGATCTGGTTGCGCAACATCTGACCGAGCAACATCTGTTGGAGCAACGTCTGTTTGGACATTTTTTGCATGCGTTGCTTCTGCTCCAGCAGCTGGTACACTTGGAGAGATCTGATCCTGTGTAGAGTCAACGTTAGTTAAATTGATGACTACTGGATTACCTGTCAGATCTTGTTGTGCGTTGTTAAGCGGTGTGTCCAGTGCTGGTTCCATCTCTGCTGAATATCTTTGTGGTTCCACGTCATCATCTGAGTCATCAATGCTGGATGATGCAAGACGTGTATATAGATCGTTGAGGCTCGCAGCTAAGTTGGATCGAAAACTTGTCTCATCAAACACAACGTGTGCTGACTCCTCAATAGTTAGACTCCTATTGTTGAATACTCGATAAGCCTTGCTCACTGCTGAATAACCTAGGAATATACCTGCATCATATTTTGCATCAAAAGCTGTTAGGTGCTTCTTACCATTATTATGAATGAAGCATCTACACCCAAACACCCTGAAATATGAAATATCAGGTTTCTTGCTACTCCAGATATCATATGGGGTTTTACCGTGCAACTTATTAATCATAGATCTGTTCTGAGTGTAGCAAGCTGTGTTAAGTGATTCTGCCCAGAATTTTTGTGAAATACCAGAATAAGCAATCATAGATCTAGCAGCATCTTTTAAAGTACGATTTCTCCTCTCAGCAAGCCCGTTCTGCTGAGGATTTCTAGCTGCTGAAAGCTCATGCTTTATCCCAATGTCTTCTAGATAAGAAGTTAATTTATGATTTAAAAACTCAGTACCACGATCACTTCTTATCCTGTTGACTGAACAAGATCTGTCATTTTGCAAACGTTTTAAAAGGCGTATCAGCTGGTCAGCGGTATCAGATTTTTCCTTTAAAAATAACACCCAAGTGAATTTTGTAAAATCATCAATAAAAACTAGGATGTAGTTCGTTCCCCCTAAGCTTGTTACGGGAATAGGACCAAAGAGATCCATATGTAAAAGCTCTAAGCTTCGGGAAGAACGTTTACCGTATTTCCTTTTAAAAGTAGATTTGATTTGTTTACAAAGCTGACATGCGGCACAGATCTTGTCCTTTGAAAAATTGATTTTGGGCAGACCAAAAACCTTTTCATGCTGACTCAAATGAGCAAGAGTTTTAAAGTTTAGATGGTTCATTCGCTGATGCCACAACCAGCTCTAGGAAGAGTTGGCTGCTAAGAAAATTTGTTCAGATCCCATGGGTTCTGACCAATTGATAATATAGGTATTCCCCGATTTTTACCTACCAATACAGTCAGTCCTTCTGGGCTCTGAACTGTGCATGTGTGTTGTTGAAAGTTAACTATGTAACCCTTGTCACATAGCTGACTTATGCTAATCAAATTATAACGCAAGGTATCAACAACTAAGACATCTGATATAGAAATGTTACCGTGGATAAGCTTACCATTACCCACAGTGTTACCATGAGCGTTATCACCAAATACAATTTTCGCTCCTTTGTGTGGTATAACATCTGTTAGCAGCTTTTGGTTTCCAGTCACATGTCTTGCACAGCCGCTGTCCAGGTACCATATGGTTGATTCATCAGTAGCTTTGTACCTGTTGTCCTGCAATCACACAAACAGATTTTGGTACTCAATTTTACTTGGGTCCAGATAGGATTACCCCTTTCGGGACCCATACTTGAATTACTTTAACAGTTTTCCCAGTATGATAGTCCATAAGGGTCTGTGCAGAAGTCGGTGAGATCTGTTGAGTTTAGGTTTGATATTGTGACCAATTGGATCTCTTCTCGGCTGAATCTTTTTCCAAACAGATTTGACCTTCATAGAGCCACGTCTTTGTTGGTTCTGAACAAATGACTTGGATCCAGATTTTGCGTTTTCATTGTCAAGTTTGTTCTTTATCCAACTAGACTTGTTCTCGGGTCTTACATAGCCAATATCAGCTTTTCCTTTTTGATTCAGCTGTGAAGAGTTCTGGTCATCATATCTCATTGACTCACAACTGTCATATATCACGCTGGCTTTGACAAAGCTCATCTTTTTGATCTTGTCATACACCAGCTGTGACTGAGTACTTGTTTCTCCAGAGCTGCTTTCACTAACATTGAAACCCAAGCCAGATTTATCATTAACTGGCTTTTGACTCTCTTGCAGCTTGATCAAAGAAACTGAAGACTTTGTCCAGGAGCTCATCACCTCATTATTCTTTCGTTTTCAGCTTTGAGCTCAATGGATTCATTTCTCAATAACTCATTCTTAGCCATCAGCTTATTCATCTTGATTTGTAACTGTCAGCTTCACCAAGTTCAACAGTACTTGGTTCTACTGAACTATTTTTAAAATTATCGTTTTCAGATTTAACTTCCTCGAATGTGTGAGAAAGCTTCCTGTACTCTTTGACCATATCATTAAGTGCACTGACAAGGTCTTCACGTGTAAATTCAATATTGGAAAAATCAAATACCTCATCATCTGAAGTTTGATCAGCCATGAGACAGTGAACTTCCTCCTGTTCACTATCGCTGGATGAGGAGCTGCTGGATGTAGAATCTGAATCGGTATCATCCCCGCTTTTGTTGATTTCATCAGCAACCAGTACTTTGCTATCATTCTTGCGGCTGGGTATTTTATCACCTCTTGTCCTCATCCTCCTATCTTTTGATCTTTCCTTGGATCTATCATCTGTATTCTCATCTCGTTTGTATCGATCCTCCTTCTTTTCATCTCTCATGTATCTATCTTCCTTCTTGGGCCTGTTACAATCAGCTGCAAAGTGCCCTGGACGTCCACAATTAAAACAGTTCATATCAGATGCAACTTTATCATTTTTATGGATATTATTATAAGGAGTAGAAGGGTTGTAGGATCTTCTCAAGTATTTCCCAAACTTCTTAACGAAGAGGGACATGACGTCGTTGCTGAGTTGATCAGCTGTCTTGCTAGTGCTTGGAGAGCACTGTTCAGATGTTCAGCTAGTGCTTTGGTCGACTGAGATGTCGAGGGTCCAGATTCAGATATTGTCTCCAGTTCAAACTCATAAGCTTTGAGATTTGCAAAGTGATCATGCAGTTCCAGTTTGTTCAGATCTTTAGATTCCCTCATCGCCATTGTCTTCACATCCCACTCTATGGACAGCGCTCTCATCACCTTCAATGCCAACTCACTATTGCTGTATTCTTTGCCCAAACTGGTAAGCTCTATAACAATAGCACTGAAGCTCTCATCAAACTCTGTCATAGTTTCTCCATCTTTCATCTTTATGGACTCATATTATTGTTGAGCGACAGTTAGCTTGTTCTCCTTAGTCTCATCATTGCCTTCACATATTTGTGCCAGCTTTCCAAAATATCTTTTCCTGTGACGTAGATCTTTATCTTACTGAACATGTTTTTGTCCAGTGTCTTGTAGAGAATATCCCTTGCCACATTGTCTAGATTTGCTTTCTTTTTGTCCTCATTGGTGTATTCATGTCTGCTCTCCTCAAGATACTGAGGCTCGCCGTTGTATATTGCAAAGGCTAAATTTGTCTTCATTATCTTCATCGGCCCAACAGTGATAACTGACACATGTCGTTATCCTGAGCAGCCAGATGCGCCTGCATACGAATCTTCGAATCATCATAGTCCTCCTTAGAAAACATGGGAACTTTGTTGTGAGAAGTAGACATTTTAAAATATGATAAGCACAAACAACAAACTATTCAATAACTGAGATGCGCAGGCTCTGATACCAATTGATAGGATCAAAATGGCTCGAAAAACAGCTGTAGGAGTTCAGAAGGGGGGTTGAATGAACTCCTAGTATTTTAAATTTTCGAAACCTTTTTAAAACAAGTTTTACAAGCACTCGCTTAACTTAAATCCGAGTTACCAGATTTAAGATATCTCAGTTCAAATGCTGATTTATTGGCTAACAATATATGTGCGGAAATAAGCCAATCAATCAGTGAACAGTGTACAGTAAATAAATGCAGTAATGTAAAAGTTTAAGGGATAGAGATTTGTTTATGGAAGTTCGGATATCAATATCCTACGTCTTTCCTTCTTCCTTTTCAGGAATGTTCCACTTGAAGATTTGATGGTTACAGGCCTTCTGCAAACAACCAGTCACCGAGCCTTTCTCTAGGTGAACTCCTAGCAACACCAAACAATAATCAGACACAACTGCTGTTCACAAACAATAATATTTTTCGAACTGCTTCACAAAGCCAGTTCGTTACAGAATCAATAGAATATCAGTGAAATACAAATGATTTGAGACTGAAAATCTTCTGGTTTCTAAACTAAGAAACTCGATTCAACAAGGTGAACCAGAAGATGACTCGAAGGTATTTTCTCTGAAATCTTAGTTGTATGTTCTTCGAGTTTCAGAGCTTTTGAAAGATAATTTCGATTGTCAGGCCCCGTGCTAATCTCACAATATTAGAGTGCAATTAAGCACATAATCACGGAAGCGTAAAATCGGGCTTAAAAATTTTCGAAATACAATTGGGCCTGAACTTAAAACATCATTCAAAATATTCATAATCAAAATAAGAGTTAACTCAAACTCCAACAATTCAGGTAACAACAATATACAATTCAAAATACAGATCCCCAAATACAATAAAACACGGGCATCCCCCGGTTCAATACATATCGTAAATAGACTGGGACTCAAGGAAACGGGGATTGACCAGTTGGCCCTCCACTCGGTCCAGCCTGGTTACCTGAAGATCCTGCAAATTGGTAACACAGACCCAAACAACACAAAGCAGGAAAGAAATACGAGGTCAAGCCTCAGTAAGAAGAGCTCTAAAAATAAACAGCAAATCATAAAAGTATCTAAAGTCATGAGATGCATGAGGCTATCAAGGAAAATCGGATATCAAGACCAGTAAGTCAACTGGCAAAATCAAAATCAGTCGAGCCTCTAAACCCACATAGTAAGTCAACCGGTGGAATCATCGGTCCATGATATTCTGGGCCCGCCAGCCCATCACTGCTCGGTAGTAGATACTCGAATCTGGTAATCACCACTCCGATGATAGCGTTGAACTATTCCGGCACAACACATCTGTTAGCCAGTCACAACGTGGCTCTAATTTCGGGTCATAAATCAATCAATCAATCTGGCTCAAGATATATGCATGAATGACAAGGAAAACATATCTAATTTCTTCATGCATAGAATATGTAAACAGCGCATACAATCAGTAACTCAGGCAGTTCATATAATCATAGATTCCATAGAAGCCAAACTCATAACTTAAATACTAGCAGGTTATGCTCGAAGTTGTTAAATCACGCTCAATCGTACCTTCAACAGCTGATTCTACCTCAACAGATAATTACCAAGGAACGTCAGTTTCTTCCTGCACAATTATACCCTTCGCTGGTCACGTCCAACCACAATGAAGTTACTGGAAGCTGAAATCTGTACAAGGCATCTCATTCTTAGTTCATATCCAACTGAAATCTGAACCTCAACATACAAATTCCTACGGCCAAGAACTCGAATCCAGTTCTACTTCTAAACCAAGTACTACAGCCAATACTAAGCTTAGAACGGTAGGAAAACGCTTACCCAGAAGCTGAAATTAGTGGAGAACTAACGGTTCCACTACACGAAGAAAGCAGCAACTTCGCGATCCTCTCCAAGGTCTTACTACAGCCTCAAATGGGTAACAATCGGTAGAGCAACTCACAAGAAATCCAGCGCCACAAAGTTCACTCAAAACAACGGCGGGAAGCGGCGGCAATCGACGGAGAAAAGTCACGGTGAACAGTAGCTATCGAGGGTTTCAAAGATAGAGATAGGAGATATCGGGTGAAAATAATATAAGTGTCTATCAACACTTATCTAAATATCTCTCAATTCCAACAGCTGCTGTTCTTAAAATAACCAGACGTCGTGAACAGTAGATATCTTACGACTGGTATTCATATTTCCTTCAACAAAACCAGCAGCAGCAACCAGACGTTGCATTTCTCTTTGCACACCAAAACGACGCCGCATCAACTAATCCAAACAATGTCACAGCGCTCCACCACCTGATACCAAATTTACTACGAAATAACCAGCAGCTGGTTACGCTAAACATCCTGACGCAACCGTAACTAAACAATACGACGTCGCATTTCTCCCATGACTGGTTCCTCAAACCAACAGCTGGTCACTCAGCTGGACAATCTCTCACAACGCAACAGCTGACAGCGCTACAATTCAGTAGTCAACACCAAAAGATTGACCAACATGTGTCGCTTTCTCGTTAAATCTCGAAATTGCGCGCCTGTTGCAAGCAACAACCTCACCAAGCGCAACTACTGATTTAAATTCCAACAGCTGCAAGCTACAGTACCGTTGACTCACGTTGACTCTTGAATTTTGCTAAGACTGGTTTCTCGCATTAACGCTACGTCTGGTCTTCACAAAACGACAGCGTATTACTCCCGCGCCATCAACGACTGACCAGACTTCACCAACTAGCGCTACTACTGAAGACTAACGTCTGAACTGGCTTCTCCTTCAGATCCAAAATCTGCACTGGATATTCGACATAGCTCAAGGCAGAATCCAGCTCGAATTTGTCGGTTCTCAACACATGAGAATGATCTGGCTCATATTTCCTCAACATTGACACATGAAAGACATCATGTATCGCTGCCAACTCATCACGCAGTATCAATCGATAAGCCAACTGTCCAATCCGCTCGATAATCTCAAAGGAACCAACGAATATAGGAGCTAATTTGCCTTTAAATCTGAAGCACATCACGCTCTTGAAAGGAGAAACTTTGAGAAATACTCGATCGCTAACCTCAAACTCTAACGGTCGACGTCTTCGGTTAGCATAGCTGGTAAATCTATCTTGTGCAGCCTTCATTCTACTCCGAATCAATTCAATCTGATCTTTCATATGCTGCAGAAACTCAGGGGTATAAAGTTGTCTCTCACCAACTTCTTCCCAACAAATCGTAGATCTGTATTTTTGACAATACAACGCCTCAAATGGAGCCATCCCGATAGTCACCTGGTAGCTGTTATTATAAGAAAACTCAACCAACGAAAAAGAATGTGAGGAATCAGATTTCTAAATTAGTGATTAATCGGATTTTGGGATTAGATTAGTCACGGAAATTAAGAATTTCGAATTCTGGAATTTCGAATTTTTGGTGAAATCTGATTTGGGAATATTCAGATGAATCAATTCAATCTGATCTTTCATATGCTGCAGAAACTCAGGGGTATAAAGTTGTCTCTCACCAACTTCTTCCCAACAAATCGTAGATCTGTATTTTTGACAATACAACGCCTCAAATGGAGCCATCCCGATAGTCACCTGGTAGCTGTTATTATAAGAAAACTCAACCAACGAAAAAGAATGTGAGGAATCAGATTTCTAAATTAGTGATTAATCGGATTTTGGGATTAGATTAGTCACGGAAATTAAGAATTTCGAATTCTGGAATTTCGAATTTTTGGTGAAATCTGATTTGGGAATATTCAGATCTCTAGTTTGAGTTGTACATATTTTAGTTCGGGTGAAATCTGGTTGATAATTGGGAACGAATTGATTAGATTTTGAGAGAAATCTGGTTCCCTGAGTGTTGGCGTGTTTCTACCTCAAGAAGTAGGTAAAACACTATCGTTTTGGTGAGATCTGAATGGTCTAGAGTGGCGCGGGAGTTAAGTGCTTTCTTTTCATAATTTCAGATGTCAACGTTGGTCAACGTAACTGTAGCAGGTGATCACTGGATTGAGAGAGCTGGTTTCGTTGTATTGAGCGCGGGTGTTAGTTCGCGTGAAGAGATCTGCTGACGTAAGGAGATTTCACGTGTTGGTCAACATGTAGAGTTGACGTCTGGTGTAGCTCTTTTAGAAGAGAGATATGTTTTTAAGCGCTAGCGTTGTATTTCTAAGAGAGAGATCTGTTTTGAGCAATACGGCGTCGTTCCAGTTAGTTGCTGCATCGTCGTTTTGATTTCCAGCACTTAGCGTGTTTTGTATTGCTAAGGATTAGAGATCTGTTTTAGTGATAGTGCTGAGATCTGTTGAGCGCTGAGATCTGTTGCGTTGAGTGCTGAGATCTGTTTTACTGAAACGCTGTCGTTTTGTTCTTAGCGCAAGCGTTTTGAATTAACGTTGTGAAGTTTGTTTGATTGTGAGCGCTGGATTGCGAAATCTGTTTGGCGCTATTTTACGTTGCAGAGATCTGTTTTTGTCGGTGTTTGATTTAGACAGTAGCCATTGAATTGAGGAATAAATAGAAGTGTCGAATTACACATAGAATATTTCTCAACCCATCATTTCTTATCTTCTCTGTTGAAACCCTCGACTTGCTACTGTTCACCATAGCTTTCCATCACCGATTCCCGTCGCTTCCAACCTCTGTTTTTGATAATCTTGGTGGCATTGAACTCCCATAGCTTAGCTCTTTCGATTGCTATGCATTAAAGACCCTGGATCAGCGTTGGAGGAGGAACGCGAAGTGTCTGTGTCTTCGTGCCGTGAGATCTATGCTCCTCATGCTAGTTTAAACTTCTGGGTAAGCCTTCCTCGTGGATTTGAGCTCGGTATTTGTAGTTATTACCTGCGTAGCTAGGTAGATCTTGTGTTGAGTCCTGGCCGTAGGTGTTTAAGGGTGGACGTTTAGATTTGAGCTATGATATGAGCTACCTTGCACAGATTTCATTTCCAGGAATCCTGCTGCCGTGATTTTCAAACCAGGTGAAAGCTGGTTGCTTGGCCGTGTGTTTGCCATGCCTTTTTGTGAAAGCAGTGAGGTAGAGTTGTGGAAATTGAGGTACGAATTGAGCAGCCCTTAGCAGCTTTAGGCGTGAACATGCTGTTATTGATGTTGTGAGTCTTGCTGCTGTGAATTACGTGAATCAGTATGTTGAATGATTGAGTTACATTCTGTTTTACGTATTGTGCATTGTATGCATTGAGCATTGATATTGATTGTCATACATGCATACATATTGAGCCCTGACAGATTGATTTGATGACCTGATTGGGTGCCACGTTGTGACTGGCCGACTGATGTGTCGTGCCCGAAAAGTCCAACGCTATCATCGGAGTGGTGGCTACCGGATTCGAGTGTCAACAACCGAGCTGTTATGGGCTGACGGGCCCCGATGATCATGTACCGATGATTTCCACCGGTTGATTGGATGTGCGTGGTATAGAGGCTTGATTTGATTTTCCAGTTGATGGACTGGTCTTGCTATCCGATTCTTTGATAGCCCTCATGCATTCATTGCATTGATTTATGGCATGTTGCATGTTAGCTGTTTTGATAGCTCTTCGTACTGAGGCTTGACCTCGTATTTGTTTTCCTGTTTTTGTGTCTTGGGTCTGTGTTACCCATTTGCAGGATCTTCAGGTAGCCAGGCTGGACAAAGTGGAGGTTCAGCTGGTCGATCCCCTTTCCCATGAGTCCCAGTTATATTTATGATATGTACTGAACCGGGGGATGCCCCGTGTTGCTGTGTATTGGGGATATGTTTTCGATTTGAATTGTAGTTTCTACCTGTTTGTATAAGTTTGAGTTAACTTATATTTTGATTATTGATATTTTGAATATATGTTTTTACGTTCAGGCCCAAATGATTTCGAAAAAAAATTTTAAGCCCTGATTTTAGCTTCCGTGTTTATGTGTTAATTGTGAGTAATTAGCACGGGGCCTGATATTTTTGGTATCAGAGCTTAAAATGGGATAAGCTCAATTTCTTTTGATCACACTCGAGTCTAGGCATAGAGTTTTGATTTGATTGTTGATTGACTCTGTTACTTATGTGATTATTATCTGCCTTGATGTTATATCTGTTGTTAGCCTTACCTCTAGACTTGTGTAGATGCCGCCGAGAAGTGGTAGATCTAGACGTTCCGCTGAGGGTTCTAGGGCTCCAGATAGTGACGAGGATGTTCATCGGGTAGATGATGTGACTCGAAGGATAGGTGAGATGGAACTAGTTTTAGCTCGATTTCAGCGTACGAACCCTCCGACGTTTGCTGCTACTGAGGGTGGTGCTAAAGATGAGGTTTGGCTAGTCCAGATGGAGGAGTTATTCGATACCTTGGAGTACGCTCCGGAGAAGAGGTTGAAGTTGGCAGTGCTGCAGTTGCGGGATGACGCGCAGCGCTGGTGGAGAGGTACCTCTAGGATGCTTCGTGATAGTGGGACAATGATCACCTGGGAGAGTTTTTGTGAGGCGTTCCGTCAGGAATATACCCCGAAGTCCTACTTCACCAGCCGAGAGCGAGAGTTCGACAACCTCAAGCAGGGTAACATGCGAGTGGCCGAGTATGAGAGGCAGTTTTCTGTGCTTTTGGTGTACATGCCACATGTAGCGAACCAAGAGTGGACGAAGAGGAACAAAATACTTGAAGGGCTTGAGACCTGATCTTTATCGGATGGTGTTGTCTGGGTCCCCGGCGACCTTTATGGAAGCTGTGAACAATGCGGTTGATATTTAGGAGAGTTTGATGGATCCAGAGGCTCCGGTGCAGCAGACGACTGGAAGTGCTTCTCAGTCAGTGCAGGTGGTGTCGCAGTCGTATCAGTCTCCTTAGGGGTCACAGCAGTCGAGTCGCCAGCAGTTCCGACCTCGAGGAAAGCAATTCAAGAAGAAGGGCCACTCGAGTTCCTCTGGTTCCGTGAGTTCTGGTTCTGGCAGCGATTCAGGCAGTGGTTCTGGCGGCGGATTTTGTGGACAGTGCGGAGGGAGACATGAGACTTCGCAGTGTCGTGGAGTTAGAGGACTTTCCCATCTTTGTGGTCAGCCGGGACATTTCGCTAGGGCGTGTCCTATCGGGGGATCCGGATCCGCCCCCCGGCGAGGCAGCGGAAGAACAATAGAAAGAGGCCGGGAGACGATCAATAAGAAAAACAACAATTCATAATTGTCATACATAGGGCGTTTAGGCGGGTTACCTTGCTGGCACTTGTGCCTGGCTCCAACCGGTATTACAATAATCCGGCTCTTCTCGGTAGATTGCGATGGATTATCGCCAATCCGGTCCACGACCAGAACCGAGACTCCTTCGTCAGGCTGCACTAGAAGCGCTGACGAGATCAGCATGAACGGATTCTCCTCGTCGATTTGGCCGGAAATGAATTTCCGGCGACAACGGGCGGCGGCAGCGGCGGCGCACGGCGGGCGGCGGCGGCGGCGCTTGGAGAGGAGAGGATGGGGCGGCTATTTAGTGCTAGGGTTAGGTCAATTGTGAGTTGTGTTATAATATGTGTTAAGTCTTGCTTAAGTCTAATTAAATAGACTTAAGTGTTGGACTTGGACTGGCCCAACGGGCCCAGGTCCAACGATGAACATTCAGTTCATCTCCAACACCGAGACTTCACCGTAACTCCGATCGTCGATCAGATCGGACCGATCGACTCAGTTTCGAAACTGAAGTACAATGATCTGAAAATCCATTTTTCAGAACCCCAGTACAAAAAGACCGTTTTGCCCCTCAACAGCGGGAAACCCCGGTTTGACCCC